>MU224878.1:488598-520759 GCA_018584345.1 Thuja plicata | reverse complement strand
TAGCCAAGGCTACAGCTGAAACGTGTTTTTTTGGAGACCAGTTTGGTGTAGGCATAGGAGGAATATGATGTGCTGGAAAAAGAACTACGAAGCCACATTGATAGGGAGGGCGGCACTTCAACTTTTTCAGGGACGCCCTCGGCCCCTTCTCTTCAGTGATTTTCTTATTCTATGTAGTGTATTTCATCTCCCTATTGTTGTAAGTCGTCGGAGACGACTTGTTTTTTGGGGGGGATGATGTTGTCGGGATATTTGAATGTACCGGTTATTATATTAATAAAGTATTATGTTAGTCTCGGTTGTTAGTGACCGACAGGTTAGATAGTTACGTCACGACGTTTCGGTCGTGGCCCTTCAGGTACTTTATATACCCTCTCAGAGGATGGACACGGAGATAGGATTGTATGATCATGATTATGTAAATGTACTTGCCAGTATGGAATGATTAATGAAAGTATTTATTATTGTCTTATATATTCTGTGTTTATTATATTTCCTGTACTATGTCTATGCATTATTAAGTTACCCGTGACGGTAAACACCTATACCAGCCTGAAGTCCATACATTAAGTGATGAAAACCTCATTTTATTGTTAAGCGCTTAGATTGTAATGTGTATTCATTATTGCTCAAATACACTATAAAGATCAAAGATGTCTACACTTGTTTGCAAGTTCTATTAACTATGGTAACAAAGAAGTTTCTTATTTTGGTTTGGCTTGAAAAAGAAATAATGTTCTTCATTTATGCAAATCATTTATGTTTACTCAAAACTTGATATTGAGAAAGAAATCTGCATTAGCAAGATAGCACTGCCTTACCAAACTTAAACTCCTCATGGAAACATACAAGCATACTATTTGATATAAATACTCAACGGGGGAGAGAGAATTTTGGGTGAAAATTCAGTAAGGGACATTACATAATGCAACCTCCTCTAAGCCATAGGCTTATTATTTTAGTTTGGGTATTTGTTTTGATGCCATGGATTTCATATTCCATGAGTTTTGTATACATTTGACAGTTTTTAAATATCTAAGTGTGTTACTTCCTTCAGCTAAAATTTGGGTTTGTAGTTATTTGATCCATTTATACCAGTATATATGATCAAAGCAGCTTCTATTTGATGAATTCATTGTGTCTCTACAGTTTATTAAATAAAGGGTGCATGAAACAGGTTTTAAATCCTTAAAAAATCTTTGAATTTCTTGGGTTTATCAATTTTCCAAGTTTGCGCAGAGTCTAAGCATAAAGTCTGAGTCTGAGTCTGAGTTTGAGTCCAAGTCCATAATCAGCTTGTCGAGTCCAAGGCAAGTCCGAGTATCATTACTTTGATCCTACCTTATAATCTAACTATCAATCTCGCAGTTTAACTGATATTGAAAACTTAAACTAGAACCAGATCTAACATCACAAACCCAAGCACACTTGACTACCTTTCGAAGACCCTAATTTGGTGGGAACTAGGAACCCAGCACACATAACCCACCAAAATTCCATGAAATTACAGCCATTGCTAGTGTTGCTCTCACATTTTCAAATCTAGTCTCAATTTTGGTACTTGACCATTTTATGTTGGCCTTTTATCAAATGTACATTGTGGATCAAATACAAAGCACATTTTATGAGCAAGAAAGCACTTCGGATCTGAGCTATTGGCACATTGAGCAGCAGACTACAACATTCCACAGAAAATGATTTTATGTTGATTATTGCTATCATGTTATTGCATTAACACTTGCAGGACTCCCATAAAGGGCATTGCATCACCACCTTTTTGTGAAACTCCAAAAGGGGGTTTCATACCTAAGGTATGATCTTTTCATTTCAGCATTTCCATTATCATTTAGTCTCTGTCCTTCTAAGGATAAGCTCTCTTTTTCATCAATCATACTTGTTGTGGAGGTGGGAAAGGTTTTACTTCGGCAAGCCCCTAAATAGCACAACCATTCTTCTCCATTTTCATGTGTGCAGATTCAGATCTGACAGCAGAGAGTGTTGTCTATTGATTTAGAACAGGCAAAAACCCCTAAAATAGGTTGCTCAACACACGTGTCTAGTACTTTTCGGCTGGATTTTTGGGAGACAGGCCTACAAGACCTCCTGACTGCATTTTTGCTCCATTCTGTCAGCTTGGAGGCCCCTGGGACTAAGGCATCCACCACACCAGTCCAACACCTTCAACTCTAGATTGCAAATCAAAACTCTACTCTGTGTTTTATTTCCAAATCTAGCCTACTGCGTTGATTTCTTGTTCTGAAATTTACTGTTTATGCTAGAAGTCATCATTATACTACCAATTAACCTAGATCTTAAATACAAACTTCACAAACTCAATTCCAATTACATATCGAAAGGGAACAATCAACCAAAGTGTTCAGCTCTCCTATTAGGATTGTACTTGAACCTTATTCATTATTCCCCAATGATTTGTATGGACCATTGAGATCTTAGTCTACATCTATAGGCTAGGGACCCAATTCCACCATTTCAATCCATTGTGATGTCCTTTCTTGGGATATTCCTGATTTTTGCCCTGAAACAACAATTCCAAATTAAGTTGAAGAATGCAATTCATTTACAAATGTAACTTTATTATAATATTACCAATTGTAATGCACTATATACGATAATCCTAGTTTAGGTCCTACAAACAATATTAATTAATAGAGATTGATATTGAAAATCATTAAGTTTTAAGAATTCGTGATAATATCTAAATGCACAAAGTATTAACATTAAATATCAAGAATCCCTGATAACATATAATTCCATATAAGCATCATTCATATCTATATCAAAATACCTCAATATCATTAATAATTATTCCAAGGCATATTAGTGTACTCATCCATATTAGGAATTCATTTGAAATGTTT
Organism: Thuja plicata; assembly: GCA_018584345.1. NCBI lineage: Eukaryota > Viridiplantae > Streptophyta > Pinopsida > Cupressales > Cupressaceae > Thuja > Thuja plicata. The sequence continues at coordinate 517,880 of MU224878.1, read as the reverse complement.
GCAAACTGCAATCTCAAGGATGATCGTCCTTGTACTGTGAGAGCATGGAAGGATTTTAGATCCATTCCATCCCTCAGTCCACCATGGAGGCTAGTCGTTCTCCTCGATCAAGCCCAGAAGCATTCATTCACCTCCCAGCATCCACAAGCATGGCAGAATGTCCAATCCATCCATCGGGGGGGGCGTGCTTGATAAGACATATGCAAACTACCTTCCTCAACAAGCCCAAGAGCACTCATTCACTTCTCAGCCCACAAGCATGGCAAGACCTCCAATTCATCCATCTTGAGCTGATGTACTTGAAGAATGGTTGTTAGTTCAAATCTCATGAATTCAGAAGGCTGTAAGTCCTTCCCATTTACAAGACATTTCTAAGAAATTCACGATAGATTGCTAAGGGAATTTACTATATGAATTGTTAATAATGACCTCTAATAGAGATGCAATAGAATTGCTTACAAATAGCTGCAATAACTTGATTTCTGCAATATACATTTGTGTGTGTGGGATGTTGGAAAACACTTTTACAATAATATTAACAATAAAATATTGGGAAAAGGAGGGGACGTGATAGTTTCAATTGGGTTTGAGTTATGAAGCCCTAATAAGCATTTTGGATTCTTCATCTATAGAAGGAGCCACATGGAGCAACAAAATCACAGTGATGAACAAACATGGCATACTTTAGTCTTGTGGGAGTTTATGGATATTTTGATGCATCACCAAATCATAGAGAACCATCTAGACAATGGATTGCATTCTTTGTCTTATACTATTTGGGAGACTCTTTAGGATCTCATCACGACATTTTCAGATGTTTGTATTGTAGATCATGTACACTTGTTGACCTAATAGTCTCCTAAGTAGCAAAGGTTGCATACTTTAATTGTGAATTATGAAGTTGGGGAATGTTGTACTTGTTGACTGAAGTCACTTCACTTGACTGGCAAAGGATCCATAGATTCCAAACTATATGGGTGCTACATCATGATCCATAGCTTCAACAAGATGTTTAATCATTATAATCTACAATTGCTTGAGGGCAACCAATTCTAGAAAGGGCACACTATCATGTCCCATTTTGGAAATTGTGCCACCAAAAAGACACCTAACCTATTTCCATTTCCTATAGGCTAATTGTAATGTCCCCAAATTATGAATACCCAAATTTTGCCCTAGGTCACAATTTTTAATCGAAACAAAGTGGGTTAGAAATACCTTTCACCTTGATTGAGACCATACAAATAAGTTAGGAATCATTTACAATCATAATTCATAAAATAGATCTCTTTAATTAGAAATAAGGATGTATTAGGAGTATAGATCTAACCAAATGATTGCTTAAATGAGTTTAAGTAATCTCGACCATAGAAGAGCTAAGTTAGGGTGACTCAATAAGGTGCCCTAGAGATCCTCTACCCTAGACCCAAGAGAGAAAAAACCATCCCTCTTGGCCTCATGTGGCCCGTGCCATCCATACGAGGTGGAGTAATTAGTGAGGTATCCTATAACCATTCGCCTCAATCTTGCCACTTCTATCCTACTTCCAATGATTAAACATTCTTAATGCATTCACTTACTATGATAGAGAGCATGAGAAGCATTCACAATAGGATGCCCTAGAAGTCCATCTTTTCTAAATCCCAAAGGCAGCACCCTTTGTACCCCTTTGGCCCCATGGGACTCCCCGGTCTTATACCATGAGGTGGCATACCTAAACGAAGACCCCATCATCGTCTGCTACTTGTAATTCCTCATTTCCCCTACCATGGTTGACCTTAAGAATCAATCAGTACATATAAAGAATCCAATATCATGCATGTATTCTGTATATGTAATAATCAATTATCAACAGCATATCTTAATCAATAATGAGAAGATATAGGTAATATTTACCATGCTATGCTAAGCAGTCACAACAACAATGCATCACAGTCAATCTTGTGCAGATATAAATGGTACTTATCATGTCGTGTATACGGAACTCATACCAAGGACCACAGTATATGTTTGAATCTCTTGTGTATTATTAATTAGTAATGCCAAATCTGTAATCTGAACTGAGTTTCATGAAATAGAGTGCATTGGCATTTGTCTTCAGCTTTGAAATATGTTATAGATATGAATATTGTTCTAGAGTATACAACGAGTCCTCTAAATCTGAATATTTATACTATCATTGAATTAGTAGAATGAATGAATGAAGAGTTTTAATGACATCCACGAGACCAACAGTCTAAGGGACCACGGATCACAACCCTAAACTAACTCCATAGACTTCTCCATATCTGATCTCCTGCTGTGAATCTTGATAATCATACTAGCTGTCTTCTTTATCTTATCCTCCTCAAATAGACTGTACATGCTGCCCTCTTCTAGGATGTCACTGTATTGAACTCGAATGTCATCATACGCCGTGCACTCAAAGAGAAAGTGTCATTCAATTTCAATCGCACCTTTTTCGCAGAACTTGCAAGTCCTCTCCTCCCACTCCTCTTTAGGTCTTTTCCATCTACCGGTCTCGCATCTAAGATGATGTGAGCCCGTCCTTAACTGAGCCACCAACACTCTAGGCTTACCTTTAATAGCAGCCCCTAGATATGCTTTATCTCCATGTTCGCGGGAAGGGTTGAACATTTCTATATAGTGTGTCTTTTTCCGGCCCATATTATTAAACCACATGGCAGCCTGAAATTTACCCATGACAAATTTTTTTATTTCCATATTAGTATTTGGACAATCATGCAGCTTGATGTTCCACTTGCACAACCACTTTATGTTTTGTTTCATCCAAGTCTTCTTCCTGCGGTCCAAACCCTCTTTCATCGCAATTTTGGGCCATCTTTTGTTGTCCATGTTTTCCAGTTTCTTTAAATAACTTATTAACCGAGTTATTGCTGCTGCCTCCAATGGAAAAGGACAGCTTCCGCTAATATAATTTCATAAGGAACTGAGGCCTTGACCTAGATATTGCTAGTGATTAAGTGCTTCTGAATCCTCCCTAACTGTCTCCACCCACATCTAGTCATGCTGCCCCCTCAAACTTCGCAGCCATAAAGAACAACCGGTGTGACCAGCAAACCGAAGAGAGTCTTCTTAGTTTTCCAGTCCCAGTCTTCTTAGTTTTCCAGTCCCACAACTCAGCATTCCTGCATCTATTTTGAAGTAGATATAATGCTTTCCAACCAACCTGTATCCTTTTTGTCCTCTACATGTCTCCCAGCTGAGCCTATAATGGATGTCGATCCCCAAATATTTGTATTCTTTCACAATCTCCAGCGAGCTGCCCTCGAAAAGAAAAACCCTATGTGACTCCTTTCTCTTCCATGAAAAAGTAATAATTTTAGTCTTGGTAATGTTCACTTGCATCCCCACTTCTTGACAAAAGCATTCCAGTGCCACTAACTGTTCTCTTAATCCCTGGGTTGTTTTTGATATTAAGATAAGATCATCGGCATATAAAAGAAGCTTCACCACATACCCCGCCAAATGGACTCCCCCACCGTTAATTTTGTTTAACCAGGCTTCAAGCTTGTCAATATATAAACCAAACAAAGTGGGGGATAATGGGCACCCTTGCTTCACACCGATGTCGCTACCAAAGCACTCGGACATACCATCTTTGGTTCTGATTTTGGCCCAGACCCTCTCATACAGTCTATGAACAGCAGCTCTATACATGTCCGGAATGCCTAATTCTTCCATTCTGTTCCATAGCTTGTCTCTGGGCACAGTATCAAAAGCTTTCCGGAAGTCCACAAAACAACAATAAGCTTCTCCCCCCTGGTTGTTCCATATTTTCTCTATCAAATGCCTAAGAGTGACGCAATGAACAATAGTAGAGTGCCTAGGTCTAAAACCCGCTTGTCCTTTAGCTCTTTTTCCTTCCTTTTCTGCCCAACTGCTGATCCTACCTTCTATCATGCTCCCAAAAAGTTTGCCAAAAAGAGGGTTGACCATAATAGTGCGATAGTTAGACGGATCATTTATGTCCCCACTTTTAAATAGAGGGATAACCACACTAGTAGTCCAGTCAACCGAAAAACCATCCTAAATGACCCTGTTAAAGACTCCTTTTATGTGAGGGGCGAGGAGATCAACTCCCCACTTTAGGAATTCAGCTTGCAGCCCATTTTTGTCACTTGCCTAACATTTGCCAACTTCTTTATCCCACTTTTGATGTCGTCTACCGTGAAGAGCTCTAATGAAGATTTTATAATAGGAGGGGAGTTCTTCTCATGAATTCGCTCATAGAGGTTCTTTGCATATTCTAACCACTGAGTATCCGTAATACCATTTTCGGTTTGTTTTTTCCTCTATTGCAATTCTTTCCAGAAGTCTTTGGGGTTGTGCTTGCTTACAAATATTAATTCTCTCAATCTAGCATTTACATACTCCTCTTTTTTAAAATGGACCAGCTTTGCATATTTCTTCTTGATTTCTATGCTCGTGTTTTTCCCTTTTATAGATCTTTTGGCAGCCTTGCACTCTTCATCGTTCCATGGATTAGTCGGGAAAGTATTAGCAGCCCTCGTTCTAATGCAAGATCTTTTACACGTTTTTAATGCCCTGTGTATAATAGAAATCAGCAAGCTGCTATGAACATGCTCAAAATCATTGTTGACCCCATCACTAGTCTTCTTGTTGTTGTCCATCTCCAAAAATTGTTGTTTAAGGGCAGCCATGAATATGTCCCTATTTTCTTGATTTATGAGTATTTTCCCATGATTAACCGTAGCCTTATCACTGTGGAGGCCATGCTTGTTATGCTGATTATTTGGAACCACGTCTAAACAAATATAAAGAGGCATGTGATCGGACTTCATATCTATCTGAGTCTCACCAATATCAAACTTTAACACTCTAGCTGTAAGGTTTTGAGAACAAATCACGTAATCCACTACACTTTGCCCATTGTAAGTTTTGCAAGTGATGCCCCCCGATGTAGGCCAGCCGTTCATGCCATTGCAAATAACCATGCCAAATAGACTACACATCCCCAATAATTCTGTCCCAAAATGTGAAACGACCCCTTCGCTGTCCTGGGAGGTTCTTTTCCAAGAATGGTCACTGCTTTCTTCAAGCCAAAGAGGGTTGGTCTCCCTTTTTTCTACATTACACAATTGCAGCGATTGACTGTTAGCAGTCCTAGCATTGAAGTCCCCAACGAGCATAATTTCCCCCGAAATTGCTGACAATAGAGATATCTCTTTTTAACGAAGCAAACGGGTCTTCATTGTCTAAGTTCGTTCTCTTGTAGAATTTAGAGTTTTTCGGTGCAAAGTAACAAGGGGCCAATCTGAAAATTGTCTCATTTACCATTATCTGCAGCCATATGTATTGTTTGTTCGGGTCCTCTTTTTCGAATTTAACAAACCCATACCATTTTTCTTTGATATAAATTGCGATTCCCCCATGTCCTTTACCTATTTCACTCCCTTTGTTCCAAACTGAAAATTTCTTGTACCCATCAAAACCCGGGACAACACACCCTTCATGCTCATGCGTTTCAACAAGAATAATTATATCCTTTCCCTGTGCTATGGGCCCCAGCCCAGGACCTCTTCTCCATGGATAACCTCTACAGTTCCAACTTACAACGCTTAAGTGGTCCTGTGGGGCCCCAAATTCCTATTTCTTGATTGAGAATTGCTCGTTGATTTGGGCTTTCCCGTTTTTCAGCCAAGCCCACATTCCCTTGTTTCTGGCTGCTTTTACTTTTTCCCACTCCTTCCTTTGTTCCTCTTGCTGAGCGAAAGTTAGATCTTCATCTAGGTAAATCTGTGTTCCTCTAAGCAGCCCCCTGTTCTTAATGATAGTATTTTTATCCTCTAAATCCCTCAGAATAACTCTTACGTGCCTGTCCCTTCCTCCTTCCACCTTTTTACCTATCATGTTTGCTTGAAGAATAGCCCCTGACCATTTCAGCTTATCTCTGAGGAAGTCCCTTGCTAGAATATCGGTCCTTTCTCTTTCTCCGAAATCCTTTAGCCATTTGATGATGATATTTGCAGCCTTGCCCCTTCTGTCATGTTCTTCTCTTATCTGGATTTTGATTTGTTGTTCAATGATGCACTTTTGTTTATTTGCTGATCTGTTTACCACTTGTGATCATGATTTGGCCTCTTCTATTCTTTCCTTTATTTGAGTTTCTTTGACATATATGTCTGCCAAAGCTGATTGAATTTCCTTCAAATGTGGTGATGTCCACCTCATTTACCGCTTCTTTTCCTTTATTCTCTGTAACCTTCAAGAGTGCCAATTCTTGTTTTAGTATCTCAAGCTCTTACTGTCCCATATCCATTTTGGATTGCATGTTAGTGATTTGTTCTTTGAGATCTTTATTTTCTCGTTGTATTTTGCCTATGTATTCCAATGCTTTATACACTTTGTTCTCCTCTTCCCAATTCCTTGTTTCTAGAGTTTCCACCCTCTTTTTTAATTCCATAAGCTCCTCCACGTATAGCTCTGAAGACCACATAAGTGGTGTTCTAGTTGGGCTGTAATAAATATTGCTGTCCTTTTTACCTTCCTTGCTGTCCCCTTTATGTGTTGCACCAGTTTCTACTTGAATCGTTTTTGAATCGCAGCCTTTGATGATATCAGCCTGATTTTGCCGACCTTCTTTACCATTAACAACCTGTGTTATTTGTTCCCATTTGCCTGATTAGTTTTGTCAGATATTTCATTTATCCTCGGCAAAATCATAGCAAAACGTTTTTTTTTCATCTGTTTGGCCTTTCGCATCTGTCTACGCCTTAGGATACCTTTGTACTGCTTCGCATTTACCAGAATTAACCCTTCACCTGTATTCCTTGCTTGTTTGATAAAATCTGATATTGCTAATTCCCACATCCCTGTAATACTTTCCATTGTGGTTAGAAGTTGTGGTGTTGGTTGTCCCCCTGCTCTCTGATTCCAACTCTCCTGATACATAAGATTGACCATTGGACCTCCCAGCTGTGTTTGAAGATTCCAGTTGAGCCCCACCCCATCAACATTTTTGGCTGGAAAGGGTTTATTTCCAACTGGCAGCTGAGACCCCATCATGCTGGGTCTGTGACAGACCATAGTGAGGTCATTTTCTGATTTGGCAGGGCTGGGCCCCATAGTTTATTGTGTCTTGTTTCAGAACTAGTTGTTTTCAGATTTACCGCAATGGCCTCAGCAAAAAAGAAAAAAACTAGTAACTAGTCTTCATTTCAATGTTGCCTCTTTGAGTGCCCTGGAAAAGTGCAAAGAATAATATATAAAACAGGGAAAGGGAACAAGAAGTGTCGATGTGGGCACACCTCTCCACAGACTGGGCCCGGTAACGCTTGCCTCAGACTTGTTTATCTTGTCTTTGTCTCTACTTCCGTCTGCTGCTGCCTTCCCGCGCTGCACTTTATTGGTTACTTTATCCTCCTACGCTGCTGTCTCCCGTCTGCTGCTACGCCCGTCTCCCGTCTGTGAAGATTAGTATATTTCCCTATGTTTGGATTGATGTGATATATTTTACAACTACAAATATTTCAAAAAAAAATCAGTTTGGCAAAGTAGGACAGACCCTTACATAATATTCATATGAATGATTGATTGATTGAATGAATTCCTTTTGTTTGGTGATTCAAAATATTGATGAGTTATGATTAAAAAATAATAGATTAGATGATTGGGAAGTGATGATATAATGAATTGTACGGTTTCTTGATCCCAAGATGAAGTGATGATTGTTTGCTTGATCTTTCTAATTAATTGTTTGCTTGATTTCTTGAGGGATTAACGATTGTTGGATGAAGGATTTGTTTGCATGGATTCATGTGTGATGATTGATAAGTTATCCTTTAATGCTTGGAATGAAATCTCCTTTATACTTTATTAGTGAAAGGGTTACCCCCTTTCATTAGAATTGAGTCACCACTTTTCATTATTGCCTTTGAGAATATTATATTATTCCCCAAATTGCTCTCTCTTGGATGTCCTCCTCAAATGAAATCTTCTCCCCTTTATATCTTCCAATGTGGGGGAGAGTCACACCTCTTCATCATGGCTGCCCTTTGCAAAGGTCAAAACCTTCCACGGTTACCAGCCTTTAGAAGAGTCACAACCCTTCATCATTTCTGCCCTTTGAAAGAGTCACAACCATTCATAATTGTCCCACTTGAAAGAGTCACAACTCTTCATATTACCACCCTTTCAAATAGTCACAACCCTTCATAACTTTTGTGTTTTGAAGGAGTTACTTCCTTATTTTCTTCTCATTTCGTTTTTCTCTTCTATTCATTCTTTCTTGCCTCACACCTTACCTTTTCTCTTCCTTCCTCTCCCCTCTTTCAAATGAAGTTCTCTACTCCCTTTTATATCCCATGTTTGAGGGAGTCACAACTTTTCATTTCATGCCTTTTGACCATTCAATAAACTTAGCTAAATTTAATTGTTATTTTTAATTTAAATATTATTTTTATTCTTCTATATTTTAATTTTACTATTATTGTTCATTATTATATCCTATTTCAAGGAGACATTTCACTTACAGGCAAAGCAAGGGAAACAAACTTTAAGTTGGACCCAGCAAAATTGATTTAAAGGGCAACTTAAAAAATATTAAAATTTAAAACATATTTTTGAACACATTAAAATAAAAGGTAATTTATAAATACTGAAAATGAAATAGAAGTTTTTATTATTTTCAACTATTATAAAAAACTAAAAGTTTTTATTGTTTTTAAATAGTAAAAATATAAAAGTATTAGTAAATACTAAAAATTAAATTAAATTAAAACAATTTTCAAATACCAAATGCAGGGATATTTAATCAAGGGCCCAAATCAAAAACGTATAAAAAGAGTGTGCCTAGCCTCATTTAGCATCTTGATTTCATTTGGCATTTTTCACTGGGAGCTTTGAAATTTGAGTTTTGGCATCCAAAGATGAAAACCCTTGTTTCCCCATATTGGGTGACTCCATACAGGGATCACAAATGTGCTGATTCATTGAGGAATCAACGACATTTTTTAATTTTGAGTGTTGCTATTATAGTGTCACTATAGTGTTGCCCGTCATATTTGAGGGTTTCCACATTGGTCTTGATCTGAATGTTTCTAACATTTCCAGTCAATCCTAACTAAGCACTAACTTTGGAGGAGTAAATCAGTAAACCCAGCCCTAAGATCAATGATACAGTTGCTGATTTACATCATTCCCAGCTACCAACAATCATCCTTGGAGTAACATCCATCATATAAGTTGTCATTTCAATCATCAAAAGATTATATCAGCCAGGTAAAGTGTTGTCCCAGCATTTTGGAAGGTTATATAAGTCATATAAGGTGTTAAAGCAGTCATGAGAAGGTTATACAGGTGATATAAGGTGATGTTCCAACATTCTTAAAGGTTACATTATACATTATTTGTTGTTTCAGCATTCTGGAAGGTTAAATCAATCATATAAGGTGCTGAAGGTTATTTTAGACATTTATAGTGTTGTATCTAGTTTTGAAAGCATTAGTAAATCATTTGGAGTGCCTTATCAGTGGCCATATTGCACAAAATTCACACTGTTCACTTTTTATTTGATTTGGTGAAGTGGTAATTCTGCAAATTCATTTTCCAACTTGCATATCAGTGTCGTCATCATTTTTCCTATCTTGGAATTAAAGAAAAGTTAAAACCAATGTTGTTGCTGTTATCATATTGATTTCTAATCAGATCTGAGTGTGATTTAAAGTTATTTAAGGTTTTTTCATTTTTGTTAAGTTTCCAACTTGGTAGTTGCAATCAGCATTTGTATTACAAGTTTTAGCTGCTGTTCCAGTGATGTGTGTTCTAGAAAAATCAGAAAAATACAAAAAAAATCAGAAAATAAAAAAAAATCTAAAAAGGGAACATTTCATTTGGGCAATACAATGGGTTCAAGAGCTCAGTGAAATCTGAATGGAACTCTATAAGTTATACATGAAATTCATGAAGAAAGATAAATAGCATGTAATTAGAAAGTTTCAGCCACATAAATGCTCCAGTATATCAGCTCATAAAATCCACAAGCAGATATCCAAAAGATCCAGCCTATTAATCAGTTCTAATGGTTTGAGGATCTTACATACTTTAGCTATGTTTCGAAAAAATATATATATATATATCTAGCCAGTTAAACCAGTATCACAACAGTAATAAGTGAGTTGTAGTTACTTTCCTAAGGATCTTCCACTTGATAGGCATAAAAAAACATGTCCTAGAGGTGGGAAAGTGTACAAAATCTAAAATGATTACCCATTATAGGCACCTGAAACTGTTTAGGAATGAAATTGAATGGATGAGACAGGGACTGCTTGACATGTGGCATATTCTTGCAAGAAAGAGCCCATGTGTTACAGCAGTGGTATTGGCTGTAAAGAAGAACGGTTATTTTTGCATTTAGATTGAATTCCTATTCAGCAGGCCCTACATGAAAGAATATAAAGAACCAAATTCCTATTCCTAGAGTGGATAAGTTTATTGATGAATTGCATGAAGTGACTGAATTAGCTACTGCTGGATTGGGATGAAACCTGAGCATAAAATGGCATTTAGAGCACATGAAAGTCAGCATGAATTTTTGGTCATGCATTTCAGTCTACAAATGCATCGGCAACTTTCCATACCATCATAAGCAAAATATTTCATCCTGACCTTAAGAATGTTTTTTTCTGCATTTTTTATGATATTTTTATTTATAACAACAATTCATAGGAGCACAATTTTGAAATAAAAAATGGCTCGCTCTTCTGTGCTCCAATGCTTAGCTACTCCTGATCAGTCAGATGCTCAAGGTTCGAGTGCATTTCCATTTGGGTCGAGTCCTTTGCTAGGTTTTGATGGCATGGCTGTCTCAGGGGAGAAGCCCAAAACAGGTGCCGCAGCTAGCTTGGGGAAGAGTTTACAGGCTGAGGCACCTGGCGTCCGCGTCCTTCAGTGATATTGGTGGCTCTGTCTAACCATAGCCCTCTAAATTTTCGGAAAATCTGCCAAATACAACAGCAACCAACAGGAACTTCAAGGTTGCGCTGCATTCGGGATGACTAACTGAAGGAGGAGATTTCAGGGACTCCACCAGTGTGTTGGCTTCTCCCAACTCCAGCGACGTCGCTCGACTATGCCCCTCTCATTCTATCCACCCCCCATCCACAACTCTTGAGGTTTGCTTGGATGATTTTGCCATGGATCAGGAAGATTTTTTGCATGATCATGTCCTAATCTGCAGATTCACAAAGATATGGCCAAAATTATGTTATTTGCACTCATGGATTTCAGAGAAGTGGGAAGAATACATGGAGGGAGAAATTTGGATTACCCTTGTAGCAAAGGGTACTTTATCCTGGAATTTGACTCTCAGGCTGATAAGAAGTTGGTGCTGGGGAACGGTCTTTGGATCTTCCAAGGTGATTTCCTGTGTATGAAAGCATGGTTCCCAGCCTTTGATCTGTGCACAGATATCTTCACTACAACTTATTTATGGGTGTGGCTATCGTATCTTCCTCTACAATTTTGGGAACTTGGCTACCTGTGGGCCATTGGGAATGGCTCGGGGAAGTACCATTGCGCTTCCAAGGAAACTATGGATTTCCAGAATTCCAAATGTGCTCAAAAATGTGTTGAAATGGATTTGTCTAACAACCTCCCTGCTGAGATACAGTTGAAGGTGGGTAACAAATGCTAGAAGCAATCTATTGACTATGAGAAAATTGCTTTTAGATGCAAAGGATGTTTCTTAATGGATAACCTCATATCCCAATGTCAAAAACAGCATGGTGTGGGGAATTCAGCTTCTTCTAGGAAACCTTCCTGGTAAGTAAGGGTTGAGCCTCAATATTATGTCATTCCTCCCACCTCCTCTCAAGACTCAAATCAACTCCAAGCTCCATCTGAAGATGCTAAGGCTTGTTCCCCTCCCCCATCTGATGATCACCCTCTACCTCCATCTGCTGCCCACCACAATAGTGGTCCCATAGTGGATTCTCAAATCTAGCAGCAGAACCCACATTGATGGATTCCAACCCGGCCTACTCCCCTGTGCCCCTAGAGAATTTTGTGGTGACAAGCAGCGAGGATGGTCCAGAAGTTGAGAGCTACCATCCAAAAGATTCTGGATGGACAGAAATAAAGAGGAGGAAGCAAAATCCTCAACATCAAATGACCTTGAGGTCCTCCAAAAAGGGAGAAAGGTGGAAATTTAAAAAAACTTGTTCAGCCATATGGGCTGGAAGGCAAGGTGTTTTGCAAGCTTTCTTGCTTGCTTGTAGCTTATTATAGCTTTTGTTACTGTAAGTGGCAACAGTAACCATTTAGATTTGGCCGGGAATGGCTCATTTTTTGTAATTTTCCCCAGCCAAGGACCTAGTTGATGCACCCATGTTAGAGGGTTGATGTGTTCCTTGCATCTTCTTATCATTTTATATATGGGAGTGGACCCATATCCACAACTTCTTACAAATCAAAAGAAAGAAAGAATTCATAGGAGTACTTATGTAAGTGTGAACTTGGTATATTATACTAATTTTACATTAGGTTATATTTACACTTACATAAGTTTATTTAGATCATCTACTTTTTGTGTCTGATATCATAGGATTAAGACACTTGTCATGATCTTAGTTTGATCTATAGTTTCGTCTTAAAAGGACTTCTTCATTGTATATTATTCTAGTTGAATTATCAAGCTCCAAAGCATTTCCATTGCTTCTCTACTGTGTGTCCTTGGGATAATGTGGAGTTGATCAACAATTCTTACAACTTAATCCACCTTTAGATTGTTCTTAACACCACAAAGACTGATAACTTATTTGCAAAGGAAAGCATGATTTCTGCATCTAAACTCATACATTTGAGGTATATTGTATCTAGAGACGGAGTCAAAGCACATGAATCGGAGATCCAGGCACCTAGGGAATCGCCAGAACCAACAATACTTTACTCGTCAGAGATAGTGTCCAGGATTATGCAGTTATTAGGGAGATTTTATCAATGGATTTATGCAGTTATACTTATTATCGACATGATAAAGAATGCCCAAATGGAACCCCCTAGTACCCACTTTGGGACTTAATTATAAATGTATGACTGTATTTAAACTTTTTAACCCTAAAATGTAAACCAAGTTTTTGAAAGATTGTATCAGATAAATGGTCAAATTTTGAGTAGACTATAAAAAATTATAAAGGATTATAACGGAAAATTATATATTTCTTTTAATGCTTTTTACTTTCACCATGAAACATTCCAGCATAATAAGGGAACCGTCACAAATATTTTACTCGAAAGGTAGGCTCGAAAATCAAATTTATTCCCTTGGTTCCAACAATCAAAGGAATGAGAAACGAGAAATGGAAAGAGTACCTTAAAAGCTTGATCATCTTTCAGTAAATTGAAGGCCGATTCGAATTCAGACAAAGCATACATGAGCGTCTCTGGTACATATTTGCCCCCATATTTCCCAAATCTCCCAAACTCATCGGGTCTCTTAACTTTTATATTCATATCCATATCACCACTTTGCTGCGGGGCTGCCATTGTGCATACTGGACTGCATGTCTTTGCCCGTGCCTTGCTCAACGAAAAACAGGACTTCCTCCCCAACGACAGTGAACAAGAAGAAGAAGAAGAGGCCCATTTAAATCTGTGTTGAGACCCTCCATGTCCACCATCTCTTTTGCCGGCATTGACATGTACCAGTGAAGACTGTGCTGAAGATGCAGCTGCTGCTGCCATCTCTTCCTTGATGCAAAGTGCGGAAAGGTCTCTCTCAAAAAATCAAAATGATTCTTTGAACCAAAAAAGGAGAAAGGAAAAATTCCGAGTTAACAAATATTCAGAGGGATAAAACAAAATCCAAAAACACATCACACTCCAATGGAATTTTGTTGTTGACGGATAATCCGCGCAGATCACTACAGAGATCTAGTTTTAGAGGTTGCAATTTTATGTTTGTTTGAGGTACAAGTGGTGTAAAGTTTGACACAAGATGCTGATAGATAGATAGATAAAAAATGGATAGCAAGACAATTTAGGCTGACTTTAGTAATTCTGTTAGTTTTTCATTTTTTTTTGTATAAGGTGATGATGAGCCCACCTAATTTTTAAAACAAAATCCAAAAACACCTCACACTCTAATGGAATTTGTTGTTGACGGATAATCCGCGCAGATCAGTACATGTCAGAGATCTGGTTTTAGAGGTTGCAATTTTATGTTTGTTTGAGGTACAAGTGGTGTAAAGTTTGACACAAGATGTTGATAGATAGATAGATAAAAAATGGACAGCAAGACAATTTAGGCTGATTTTAGTAATTCTGTTGGGTTTTCATTTTTTTTTTTATAAGGTGATGATGAGCCCACCTAATTTCTCAATGTAAAAATTAATTTGTAAAAATTTAAAATATAATTATAGATTTTAAAGATAAAATAGAATTTAAATAATAAATAAAGATTTAATAAAATATTATAGTTTCATTTCTATAATTAGAATATATAATAGTTATATATTATAATATTGTTATAATTAAATTATATATATACATTACAAAACTATGATTAAAATAAAAATATTAGAAAAAAAGAGATCTCAATAACACTAAACTAATTCAACTAATCATATTTTTTAAAATAATTACTTATGATTGGTTGGTGCAAAACATAGGTGAATGCAATAATTGCCAGCAAGTAAATAATATAGAAGAAAAAAAAGAAAAAAAAATTAATGTCAATGAATGTTTGAGTCTCGAAAGATGCAATTTCTTTCTCTTTACTTTCATTCGTCCATTTATGAATGTTTGAGTCTAAGGGCATGTCCCCATGCGGCTGCTTAGCTTATTTTGGCTAGCAGGGGCTACTCATAAATTTTAGGAGCAATTTGTTTAAATAGAATATTAATAATAAATTTTGTAGATAATATTTGGAGAAAAAAAAAAGAAGCAAATAAAGAAGAGGGAAATCAATTTGTGGAGTCAAGTGTGATTATGCTTATTTCAGCCCCTATTTTTTTCCAAGCTTATTTTTCATTTTTAAGCAGTGGCCAATTTATCCAGCTAATTAAAAATTTGCATGGGAACACTCCCACTGCTTAAAATTAAGCATAAATTGCACTTAAGCAGTTGCATGGGGCATGGGTAAAAGAGGCAATTTCTTTCTCTTTACTTCCATCCATTTATTTTCACATTTGTTAGAGATATTTTGTTCATTGCAATTTTCCTTCATTGCAAATTCAATATTGAATTTTGATAATATAATTAATTTTTTATTTATAATTTTAATATAATTAATTTTTAATCTATGTTTTGATTCATACATGAAACTTTCATGTTGTAATCTTTTATATTATTTTATTATTAATTAGTTAAAAAGTTTGTTAAGCACTCTTTTAATTTTTAATTATAATATTTAAAAGATTTATAGATATAAAATATCATATTAAATTAAAATATTATAATATAAAATTGAAATTAAAACATTACAAGTTACATATTTTAGATTAACTTAAATTTATAATTAAAATAAGATATTAAATAAAAATGTTAAAATTTAAAATTGAAATAGAAACATTACAAATTATTTATTTTAGAAACTTAAATTATTTTATACTAATTATATAAAAAATTAAAAATTATTTTTTAAATTTAAAATCTCTTATATCTATAAAATATAATGAAATTGTAATTTCTAAAAAAAAATGTCAAACAACTTCATAAATACTCAATTTAATCTTACATTGATTTTATTATAAACATAAAGCAATCTAATCTTAAAACATTTTTTAAAATATGAAAAATTAAATTGATTCTTATAATTCATGTCACTTAAATATTACAAATAAAGTATATTGATCACTCATTATTCAACTCATATAGAGAATCATTTATGATATATTTTAATATTAGAGAGATAATTTTTTGAATGTATGAATAAGAGAATAGTCTTTATATCTATGGGAGTGGGCCTACTAATGTACTTTTATTGCAATATGTTGAATCACAATATGTTGCATGAGTTAATTGACACACTTTGTAATCATTGATTATGAAATTGAGGCTCGAGAACTACCTTGACCAACCTTGATCAATCTTCAGCCATTATTGGAATAGAATGAATGCTAAAAATGGACTATAACTAATGTAAAGATTTCTAGTCAATTAACTAGATCAAATAGATAGTCAAATTAATATTAGTCAACTCTAGTCAAAATTTGAAAGATGGATAATCAATATGCTAGTTCAAGAGTAGTGGGGAGCTTTTCTTGAGACAAAAAGTATTTCCCTTCTAAATTTGTACCAATCTCTTATGTTTTAATATAAGGTTTTAGTAATAATTAATGTTATGGTGGCGTATTTGACTTAAAGGGATAACCATATCAAACAACATACTCAAATTGAGGAGAACAACTAATATGTGAAAAAATATAATTGCATGAGATGTATAAGCATGTAATGGTGTAATAGATGTCATTGTGTGGCAAGCATAAAATAAGACATCAATATATGATCATGAAATAACATGTAACAATAGGTGATGAGGTGTCCCAAATGTTGTCCAACATGTGTGAGAACAAAGAAGTAATACTAGCCAATGTCATGGATGTGAAAATGTAAGCATGTGTCATGCAATATATGATTGTGTAAGGGTGATAACATGAGGTAAAAGGAAAGATGAGTGAATGGAGTATCATTCCTAAGAAAAAAAAATAGTATGAAGTGCCAAGCTATATGTAGAGTAGAAAATTTGAAAGTTGCATAACTATATGTTTACATATGTGTAAAAAAGATTCCAAAATTTATATACCAGTCTTCATTTGTATATATGACCTTGAAAAAATGCATAACAATATAAACCTAAAAATGACCTGAAAATCTATGTAGCAAACTATAATTATAAGATGACATGACCATTGTAAAACAATCTATAAGAGTAATCAAAACCATTTGGACAAAGTGTTTGATAGGAAGTGTTATTACAATGAAAGAGACATGATATATAATATCAATTAAGTTCATCAATATTTTATCCAAAAATAAGTCCTTGTGAAATAACATGCTATATATTTTATCATCTCAGCTAATAAGTAATGTAATGAATATCCCTATGAATACATTCTCAAAATGTGAAAATAATGAAATGTCAAGTTCAACAAGGTATATCATCAATAAAAAGGATATACCATGTTGTGTGCAAGGAACTAGGACATAATTCAAGAAAACGTTCATCAAAAAGGACATCCCTTTACTATATGAAGATAGGTAAAAGGTTTATTCATTTTCACATCCACTTCTAGTAAATAACAATGAAATAAAGTTGTCGTGCCACACAAACAAGGGTTCATAGTCAGTCAAGCTAAAAGAATACAAGCACAAAATGATATTACGAAAGTTGTCTCAACCCTTCTCCTAATGTTAAGAATATAAAAATAATAATTTTGGGGCTATAAAATAGGAAAACTCTATTTTTGGGTTATAAAGGTTTTTTTTTTTTGGCAAAATAAACATTCCAAGTCATTTTACATCAAATTTTCAATGCATATCATATAGATATTATTGAGTGTTGTAATTGTCTAAAAATGGGCTCCAACAACACTTGTAGATTAAAAGTTATGCCCTGACAAAGTAAAAATGTATATGACACATAAAAAAGTTGTAAGAGGGAGCTAGTATTCTTACCAACATATGTCACATGTTATGATGAACCATTAGGAATCTTTGAGCCGAGACGATAGAGCCAAAATCAATCACCTAAGTTGGTGAGCAAATTATGACAAATTTATGGCAAGCAGAAAGAATGTGTTATTCTTAACCTATGGACTTATCTCAGGATTTAGTTGTTCAAATTTTAACATTTTGGGTGGTTTTATTTCATAGTTTCCTAAATACCATTTAAACATTTCACATATTTTCTTTCCTATTTACTAGGTGTTTGGGTTGGAGGTACTCCAAAATAAATGGTTGGTGATACCCTTATAAGGTTTAGACTTTACAAGTATATTGTAATTTTTTATTACTAAATAATACATTAAGTTTGGAGTGTGGTTTTTTCTCTTGAAATAGATTTCCACATGTAACTCATTATATATTGATTTTATTTTGATTTTCTTGTAATTATATGATTAGATTGATTTATAACATACCACCTCGTATAGATTATTATACAAAGCATTTTGCACCTTTAATTTTTTCATTTGATAATAGAGCTCAATCACCTTAGATTCTCAATGTTTAGGCCAAGTGTTTCTTAACGAGTCTTGGATTGAATGGGAGCTCGCACAAAAAAAAGAAGAACATGTTGCAACAAACATGGCAAGCACATAAAGGAATAGTGATGGAGAAGTTCTCAAGGATAAACTTTGAGCTTGAGAAGCACAAGATGAGAGATATGTGCATAGATGGAGATCTATAGGTTGTAGTATATGAACCTAAATTTAATTAGACCAAAAATATAAGGTTATCATTAAAGTTTGGACAATTCAATATCATTGAGCATGCATGAAGAGATAGTTTCAATAAAACTTTAAAAAAAGTTGGATGATATGTATCAAGCTAAATCCTAGACAAACAAGCTTACATGATAAATAAATTGTTCACCCTTTAGGATGAAGGATGGTGGTTTTATGTCAAGCATTGAAATGCTTTCAATTTTATAATGACCTAGTTACACTATTGAAATGAAGATGGGGGGTAGGGATTGGTGTATGACTTTGATATGTTATTTCCTATATTTTTGGAACCACCTTGTTATGGTTTTATTGGGAGCATTGTTGCCAAGTTGGAAATGGATGAGCTAATAAAATTGTTACTTTACAAAGAAATGCAAATAAATCATTTTGAATCTAATAAGGAAGTAGTATTTATTTATGAAATAAAGAAAGGGAAAGAAAGAACAAGGACAAGAAACAAGACAAATCTAGAACCAAATCTCTTATTAATACCAAAGTAAAATGTTTGAACTACGACAAGCTTATCAATTTTATAAGAGACTACAGGGAAGAGAAAAAGAAGAAGAAAAGTGATTATGATGAGAGTCCAAAAGTTCCTCCCATGATAATGGTGATACCTTTAGCATAGTCTTGGCTATTCATGCATCAAATGGTGCATGGTTGATAGAATCTCGTGTCTCTTTTTTAATGACCTCACATTAAGGTTGTTTCTTAAAATAATAATAATATGATGCTGGAAAGGTGAATGTTAGAGATGAATCTCATCTAAATATTGTTAGTTGTGAAAGGTTCATAATTCAATTCACTAATGAACAAGTGAAGGGGTCAATGGTGTGTTTCATATCCCAAGTTTGGCATGTAACCTAATTTTTGTAGTACATATGATATTCTTTTAAGTGGATGGTGCAACACGGTGGGAGGGGATATGATGCTTGCTAATGGTATATACATATGCACTCCATTTGAGTTGGATGTATGCAAGATTTAATAAAATATTATTTTTGTTTTTGCAATGAAGGGATATATGTAATCTACACCTTCAACATTAGAACATGCAACAAATAGGATTTGTTGAGTCCGCTTCCAATGGTCATCTTTTCTAAGCACTTAAGAATTGTCATGATTTAGAGACAAATATTTGACTAAGAATATAATGGTGCGGGAGCTGAGGATTCTCCACATAGATGAGAAGGGTATAAGATCCCTAAAATAAAATAAAAACATTTTTGAGGGGTTAAATGATAGTGATCTTCAATTTGATTTATGTGAACACTATGTATATGATAAATAGAACTACATTCAATTCTAATCTAGCTCTCACAAATCATTTGGGATGTTCAAATTAATCCATTTTGATGTCTTAAGTTATGGTGATGTTCCTTTGATCTTTGAATTTGTATAGATTTTATATTTACTTCATAATAATATTAAACACACCTCCAAATGGTGAGAAGGTGGGGGGTGAATCAACATGCACTAAAACTAAACTTTTTACTTCAATAAATGCTTATTATTTATTTGATCCAACTAACTTGCAACAAAAGATACTGCAATGACAACACAAACATATGAACATCAAATTTTTACATAGAAAACCCAATGAGGGAAAAACCATGGTGAGAATAAAAATTACACTATAAGAATAATTGATTACAAGATTTTAGGCCACATGACAAGGAGCACAATACCCCTGAAAAGATCTTGCAGACTAGGGCACCAACCCTATCTAAGGCACCAACCTTAAGGAAAGATAAAAGAGCTTTTCAAACTAAGGCACCAACCCTAGATCAAGATACAATGATTACAAGGAAAGAACTGGCTTGAGGTGCATTCTCTAAAATATTTTTTACAGTTCTCTATTTATGCATATGTGATTATTTGCATCTCTTATTGTCTTCTTATTCGCCCCTTTTCACTTCACATCATCTCATATACTTCAATCCATCATCTACTACTCACACTCCATCTCGTGGTAACCTCTTTTATATATGCAGCACAACACAAAATAACATATATTAGGTTGGCCTAATAGGATGTAGTGTGTAACATATGGAGCATAATCTCCTTCTACAATCTCTTAAGCATGAGGGGGAAATAAAGTGTGTGAAGCATCACACCTTCCCCTAAATTGAAAATATTTTCTATGTTCATCGCACGCATTGCAAGGTCCAAAAAATCCCAAGTCAGCCACAAAGGATGAAGTAGTAAATGCATGTTGGCCAAACTAACACAAAAGGTGGTATGGACCTCAAAGATGTTTATGGAAGAACAACATGACATAACTTGACATAATTATATCTATATCAATGAGCCACAATGTCAAATCACTCAATGGAACAAGAATGCAAAGAAGTTTTGGAAACTATCACATTGTTTATGTCAAGTTTGAACACAAAACACAATATCTCTTTATGTGAGTTGAATCAATATCCACCAACACAATACATCAATTGACAAGAAGGAAAAACTTAGCATGCCAGGATACAAACCATAATATTGTTTGCAGGAACAAAACCCATAGCCATTCTCGAGAGAAGGTCTGCCATAAGCCTATAACTCAATGTAGATCTCAATATACCAAGACAAGATCTATATAAACCTCTTGACTCATTCTTCAAAGTATATCCAAACTAGAAAAACTCAAAGCATATCACCACAATCAACTGAGTCAACTTATACCAACAGAGACAATAGTGTCACACTCAAAATTCCATACCTTCACTTGCAGAGAAAACCAATTGTACAATAAGAAAAATAAAATGAAAAGGGAAGAAAGAGATATGGGGTTTGGTCCTTATTTTCTATTTCCTATTACACATTAGGAAGGAGAGATAACCCAATACTCTTAGGAGAATCCAAGTGTTGAAAGGGTATCTAGGTTCCTTCACTAATACTAAAGAATTATATGTAGACCTATAAGACAAAATATGGGAAATGATTGACCTACTTGTGCAAAAAGACTAACAGGAAATAAACTACTCCATATGGTACAAGAAACAACAACTAGAAGATATCACTAACATGTAGTTTTTGTTTGATGTAGTTCTAGAGGGAAGAGGTTTCCTGGGGTCCTATTATTGGGAAGAGGTATCTTGGGGCATCCTATTCCTAGAATTTTTTATTGATTCCAATTGTAGACTATTTTCAAGTCATGTACTTCCTAGATTTGAATCGGTGTGAATACCCTACACACATAAAAAGGGGAAAATATTGTGTAGAGGGGGGTTTTCCTCAGTCAAACCATATTTGGAATCAACCTTGAAATAAAATGAGATAAAAGAGAGAGTGTTTTCATATAATAGAGGCTATATTTAAGAAATGAATTATATTATACCTTTGAAATGTGAATGCTTCTTTAAATGTGATCAAGTATATTGACGCAATGACTTTGAATTCACACAAAAAAAACCAAAAGGAAATCATGAAAGAAAAAACCTTGTATAATGGATGTTGTATTTTGCCACGGTGATTGATAAAGAGAGAGAGGGGTGACTTGAAGAGTTGAAGACTTGAATGCTTGAAGGAGCTTGAATCCATCTAGATGGATGCTTGCACTATGATCTTCTTCCTTGATGGTGGAATCTCTTACTGTGACTTCAATGAGGGAAAGAAGCTTGATCCATGGAGAAGATTGTCTTGAAAATGCCTTAGAATGCTTGAGATATTGCTTAAAAATAATTGAAATGTGAAATTGTAGTAGAGCTCTTGATTGCTCGATGGTTTAAATATTTATTATGTATATCAAAATGAGGAGAGATAGGTTGATTTTATACCTCTCATAACATTTTGGGACTTAAAACTTGAAGGTGACTAATGGGAATCTAGAAATCTGACCTAACTAACAAGATGAGACCCTGATTTAAATTTTAGGGAAAAGCTAGGGAAGAGTTTTTCCTAGACGACCTCTTCCCACCGAAAAGAGGTAAAATTGAATTTGGAAGTCAGGATGGTGGAGAAAAAGCCAAAAATGTAGGCAGTGCAAAGATAGAATATAAAAAATTAATGTAGGAGCCCATACATGCTAAAATGGGGCCTAAATGAGTATCTAATTATAGGTGCTTACAATTTAGGATGGTACACCAACACAAGATATCTTAATTGGAACACTGTACAGACATTAGGAACATGTCCACCAAACCTCACACTACCAAACATCAATGCGAAAGAACACAAAGCATTCTTTGGACCTATATTAAATATTTCTGACATCAAGCCTTACTATTAGGAAACAAAAAATACAAATCTAATGTTTGAACTTTTGTGGACATAAAAATAAGATACTGCAACATTCACAGACCATACATTAAAAACCAAAACCACAAGCCATCAACTTCTTATGTGGAGAAACGCAAAGCATTCTCCCACAATGACTTCAGATACTCTTTCTTGCATGTGCCAACTTACCATACTTTTCACCTTCTGGATATACAACATATTGACTTATCATCATCATAACAACATATGATCATCTATCACCGGACTTCAAATATTGTTTCCTACATATCAAACTTAAAATACTCTTTCCTGCATATAAACCCTCAAATACTCTTTCATGCAAATCAAACTTTAAATATTATTTCCTACATATCAAACTTCAAATAATCTTTCATACATATTTCAGCTTCCCACTTCTTGTTGACAACCATGACAACATCAATCTTCTTTAGGTACCATACACTAAACTTGTACAACTTTTCAATATCAATAATAACACCGAACACATGTTATAATTTTATATGTCATTTTGACCTATAAAACTCTTCATCTAGATACAACACATCGCTTCATCAGGTTGACATCAATGCACACAACAAGTTGACATCAATGAAAACACTAAACACTTATTGCATACTTTTTGCATTGGGTACAATATTGAACTCATACACATCTTCACTAGGTTGATGTCAATGACAACACATAATGTTAACAATCTCCTCATTTGTCATTTATGGCAACACCAATGACAAAAATATAACTTGGTGTCCTATTGTACTTATCTCCCCCTTTGACATAAAGGACAAAGAGCACAATACTAAAAGATCATCTAAGTGTATCTCAAATCAATTCTCCCCCTTACAAGGTCATCTCTACATTGTATGTTTCAGCAAAACATCTCTTCCCCTTTCAGGCACAACTCTATCAACAACACCACTTACCCTATTAGGGATAATTTATCTCTAAAATACACCTTTGCAACCAAGAAGCTACAACCTTCACTACTCCCCCTGAAAGAACTAGCAATATCAATCTGGGAGACAAAATATAGACATTAATCATTCCTCTTTTTTTAAACTACTCATGGGGTGGACCCACAATAGCGGGTTACACTTTTTTGCCTGAACGGACATTGAACTCTACATTTTGAAAAAAAATTCACTTTCGGATGCATATTTCCACTAAACCGTTACAAATCAAAAGATGAAGTAAATTAGAGTCTTTTAGGATTTTCTGTCTAGATTCTATATATATATATATATGTGGAATTGATTTGAATTAATTTTTATTTCTCCCACGAAAACTGGTATGTTGTTGAAAACATCATTTTCAAAGAGTGACATTGTTTTCGTAAAGCATAACTTTTTCTAAAATAGATATCAATGTAGTTATTTCAAATTTCATTTTGTAACATCCATGTCTAAAACCTACAATTGCTTTCATAAATTTATCACTAGTATTTCATATTTTATTAACGTTTGAAGTTGACTAAACCATAATTTTGACATACGTTGTTTTCATAACTTGTAACTTGTTGTGTATTTGTCCAATTTTAATATATATTTTTTATAGAAAGAAGACTTAAATACCAAGGGCATTGTTATTTTTCAGAAGAAAAAAAATTATGTTTTTTACTATTTTTCATTGAACGTCAAACACATAGGTTTATATTTAGTAAGAAACCTACAGTTGATTGACGTCAAAAAACATGTACATAATAAACTCAAAATTTATCAAATTTATAAATTGCAAATCTCATTTCGAGTACTTGTGCCATGCAAAAGGGTGTGTCCTTACTATTCCATTTGGGCCCTGTGATTAAGCCCCAAAGCCATAAAATCTTTAAAAATTTGTTGTCCTTTGTAAAATGGGCCTAATCTGGAGGTTTCTATAGAAAGTACTTTCCATCAAAACTAATAGGTTTTGATCGAAAGTACTTGAGTTTTTTTTTGTGTGGTTAAAGTTTTAACTCAAATACTTTTGACCAAAAGTAATAATTGGCTTTTGTTAGAAACCCTGGTCGGCCAATTTAGTGTTTTTTAGTCTAGTAACGATCTCTTATAAATAAACCTTTTTTTTGCCTTATTTTGTAAATTCGGAAGTTGCAGAATAATTCACATTTTGGATAAGGAAGACATTTGGAAGTATATTTTTTTTAATTTTGTCAAATTTTAGTGGAGAAATTTTGCAAAGGAAAGCGATGGGAAATAAAAAGAGAAGGGTAAATAAGGCTGCACAAAATTATTCACCTAAGACTGAACAAAGACTATGTGAAGAATCACTGACAATATGTTTTAATAGAAAACAAGGTCTCTCTAAACAAAGACTATGTGAAGAATCACTGACAATATGTTATAATAGAAAACAAGCTCTCTCTCTCTCTCTCTCTCTCTCTCTCTCTCTCTCTCTCTCTCTGTGTGTGTGTGTGTGTGTGTGTGTGTGTGTGTGTGTGTGTGTGTGTGTGCGCGCGCGTGAATAGTTTATTGATTATTTCCTCTATCTTTAGCTTGTTTGTAGTTGTTTCATCTAGGTCCCCTTAAGACAATATTAGGAGTTCTTTTAATTGTTTGCAACCCAAGTTCAAGCAACATATGAGAATGTTATTCTAGTTGAAGGGTTGAAGAGAAAAAGAAATTGTAAAATCATAGATCATTTAATTGAAATGGATGTGGAAAAGTTGAGACATTATGCTAAACAACCTACAAATTATGAAGAGGGCATTGAATAAAAAGTCTAAGGAAATAATTGCACAATTTGAGAATCTTGGTACACTTGAAAAACCCCAACTCTTATCAATTTAACTTCTTATAGATGAGTTAAAAGAGACATTAAAATTGTTGGGTGTGGATGCAACTTTGAAAAAGATGAAATTGTCTAACGTACAAAAATATATTTTTGAAAGTGTTAAGGAAGGTTTGCATTTCATTGGGAAAATAACTAGATACACAGATAAGTCCATTTAAAGAAGAGTGATATTGACATCTATTTTAAATAAAAATATTTACCAAAAAAAACAAATCTCTTCTCTTTCATCTCATATCAGTTACAATAGGAAGACAATGTTAGAGTAATAGACCTTTGAGTTATTAATTAAATCATTTCGATCTAATTACTAACTCACCTATTCACTCTAGTTGCTTAAGCTTACCTTAGGTTTTCCCTTTTAGGGTTTCATGTTTCCTTTTATAAGGATTCACCTCTTTGTATTTTGTAAGGAGATTGTATTGTAATCATTTTATTCATAATATAAATTCATTCTTTGAACATGGATATGATGTCTCTGGCTTTTTGGCCTCCATAGCTTCTTTTGTCTTCTGTCTTTGCTTCTTCCATGTGATAGGTTTGCATGCAGGTGTTCTTGGGAGAATAGGGTTTTACCTATTCTAACATGGTATTAGAGCTCGCTTGCTGCTAGTTGTTTGTGTTTTGTTGAAGCGTGCCAGAAATAGGAAGTTTGTCAAGGGTTTCAGAGTTTTTTGTGGTGATTTAGGGCTAGGCTTTGGTTCTGGTCACTTTGGGCTCAAACGGACATCTCCATTGAGCTCAAAGCACCCCAAAACCCCAGAAACCACATAAAATTTGTCCATTTTGGACATTTGGGCTCTGGAGGCAAAAAAAATTGGTTTCTAGTGCCGTATGGCACGGAAACCAAAAAAAATTACAAAAAACCTATTTTTCAAAGGTTTTTTTTTTGCTTTTTTAAAGTGCAGGCTGTGTATTTTTCAAAGGCGCCACTGCTCCAAGCTCCTCCAGCAACGGCTCCGTCGGCACTTCTTCCCCGGCGCCCACCTCTTTCGCGGCCCCCGCCGCCCTGCACCGCTCCGCTGACCCCTGCTCCTTCGGCCACAGTGGCCCCGCCCACCTCTGCCGGCCCGCCACCCCCTTCCGCGGCCCCTGCCACTCAGTGCCCGACTCCGCCACTGTTTGGGCCTCCTCTGCGCCACCAGGCTCCTCCGCGCCGCCTCTACACCGCCCGGGGGGATGTCTAGCCCCCACGGGCTTTTACCGCCAACGGCCAGTCACATTGGTGACCAGGGGCTTCAGCCCAGCCCCCTGCATGTGCCATGCGCCCAAGGGGCTTTTTTTTAGCCCCGGGGGCTTAAAACCTGAATTTTGATGGTTTTTGAGTCCTTCTCACTGCTTTCGCTCTATCTGGAGCTTACGAAGGCCTTTTTTGGACTTCGTTATATCATCAGAAAGCTCTTTTTGAGCTCTTTCCAACCATGGTGGTTAGGTTTTTTGGCTCTGCTATTTTAATAGTGTTTTTTGTTGTCAAAGTCTGATGTCTATTTTCTGCCTTCCGGGAGCCATATCTGGCTCATTCGGACTCTATTTTTAGCAAACCAGATATCGTCAGAAAGCTAGTTCAGTGAACTTTTCAGTTGTAGGGGTCTTTTTTCTAGATTTTGATCTAGTTCTTTCTCCTCTGAGATTTTCTCTTTCGCACTCTAGCAGATTACTTGGGTTCTACAAGTCTTGGGATCTCTTCTTCTGATCTTCTGGCTCACTCTTCTTTCTAACTTATGAGCTTATATGCTTCTCTTTTGTAGCATTCTTTTTTCTGTAAACACACTAAGATAAAGTGCCTACTTCTGCATTTCTAGGATTTTGAGCACCTTGTGTGTTTTTTGTACTCGCACTCTGTTATAAAGTGCCATGGGGGTTATGATGTTTTTGCCATTTTTTGCACATCCACCTTTGTCGGTGACATTAGCCCATGTTGTGTGTCGGTGACATCGCCCTTTATCCTGTGATTGTACTTCTATTGCACTATTGGTGTTAATGATTCTTCTTTCTGCAGATGTTTCTGGCATTGCATTTCAGTGTTCTTGTCACCTCTCCCTGTTCAGCATTATGGGGGGGTTCACCTGTTGGTTATATTGCTTCCTTGGTTTGATTGATCAGCTCTTCAGACTTTGTCTTCTCTACCTGGTCATGCACTTCAATGGGGGTTCTAGCAGTTACTTCTGATAGTGTTTGCAGCCTCATGCTTCGAAGATGCTTCTTGCTTGTTCTTGTTCCTTTCTCTGGAACTTTTTTCCTAGATTAGAGGCTTTGTTTCCTTCATCTAGTTCATCTCTTTTTGGGGTAAAGTTTTTCTCATTGGGTTTTCTTTATTTCCCCATTTCACAGAGATTTCTTGTACTTGGGTGCCTCTTTAGGCCTTGTTGTCGGGACCCATCTTTCCTACTTTCTGCAGTAGTTTCCTAGGGTTTGCTTCTCCCTAAGCTTATCTTAAGGGGGGGTGTTAGAGTAATAGACCTTTGAGTTATTAATTAAATCATTTTGATCTAATTACTAACTCACCTATTTACTCTAGTTGCTTAAGCTTACCTTAGGTTTTCCCTTTTAGGGTTTCGTGTTTCCGTTTATAAGGATTCACCTCTTTGTATTTTGTAAGGAGATTGTATTGTAATCATTTTGTTCATAATAGAAATTCATTCTTTGACATGGATATGATGTCTCTAGCTTTTTGGCCTCCATAGCTTCTTTTGTCTTTTGTCTTTGCTTCTTCCATGTGACAAGTTTGCATGCAGGTGTTCTTGGGAGAATAGGGTTTTACCTATTCTAACAGACAATATCACATTTTTTGAAAAGGAGAACCAATTTGGATGATACTACATTGGAAGGTAATTGGGCACTAATGTGTAGAGCTCATCACTCTGATAGGATTGATGAAATAATTAGGAACTTGATTAAGAACTTTTGGACTGATCATACTCGTCCTTCACCAAATTTTAGAGATGTTACCAAGCATAGGAATGGGCCTAAGGAATATTTGTGGCACATAAAATATTGGTTGGACACCAAACAACATGAAATGTAACTCTCATTTTGTAATTCAAATCCTGACATAAAGATTGGACAAACAATGTTTGAAAGATTAAAGCCATATTATGTGAAGATAAATAAATATTTTGAAACTTGTCGTCAATATCATATTGAATTTTCTCTCTACTATCAAGGGTTTTGAAAGATGATAGAATAAAGTGATGGCTCTCAAAACATTTTTCCTAAACGACCAAGCCAATTCATAGCATCAATCTTATGTGACAAATCAATTGAACATACAATACATGGAATAGATTGCATAAGAGGAACTTGTGGAACATGTGAGAATTTGGTTGAATTCGCTTTGAGAGATGAAGATATTGACATGATGAGGATGGTAAAATGTAAGAGTTACAAGTACATAAATTATGAAACAAAATTTGGGAAAGAATCAACAAGGTTGGAATATGTAGAGGAGGAGATACATGTTGGAGCATTAAAGGATAATTTTCGTAAATTGATTCAACCATTTATATGTCATGATTTTTTTGCTAAGTGGAAAGCAGAACAGTTCCAAACACTAAGATAAACTTTTCTACTTGGAACAATTTTATCGGTCATTTAATTTACAGAGAATTACTCTTTGTTTCTCAAAAATAACTTTAGGCAGAATACTATTATACAGAGCATGTCACTATTATGGTCCATGTGTGTTATCGACATGCACAATTAGATACAGATGGTGTTGAAAGTACATATCAAGCATGGATGTGCAACACAATTTAAATTAGAACTTGTCCATTTAATGCACTATATATATATATATATATATATATATATATATATATATATATATATATATATATC
>MU224878.1:466201-488220 GCA_018584345.1 Thuja plicata | reverse complement strand
TATATATATATATATATATATATATATATATAGATTTGAACATGTACATACATGTTTAACTTGTTTTATATTTTTACATGTCTAGTTCAGGTGTTTATAAGAGATCAATGCATGGATGTAAGAGGGTAGACAAAACAAGATCCTGCATTCAGTTATGAGTATAGATAGTAGTGTGTGGTCATTGTACACTAGAGATTACTCATGCTTTTGTTATGACCGCACTATTGAAAACTATGGTGAATGCATCAACCAATGATGTGGATATGTTTTTGAATAGAAATTTGTGACACTAGATGTTACTAATACAAATGATGAAGTTGAGTATGAAAGCTACGACGAAATTTCATTGATTTCTACCGATTATGACCATATTTCAGGTTTGATCAAAATTGGTACGTATATATATATATATATATATATATATATATATATATATATATATAGTTTTCATAATTTCAATTTCCATAAATTTAGTGACCATGTACATTATTATTTACCATTCAATATAGACATGTATATATAGTACATTATACTTGAA
Source organism: Thuja plicata (assembly GCA_018584345.1). Classification (NCBI taxonomy): domain Eukaryota; kingdom Viridiplantae; phylum Streptophyta; class Pinopsida; order Cupressales; family Cupressaceae; genus Thuja; species Thuja plicata. The sequence goes on along the minus strand of MU224878.1, from coordinate 487,682 downwards.
GTCTCTCTAATTTAAATTTACAGGTTGTTAAAAAAATATTTTGCAGGACATGTTTTTGCAGTAATAGCAGAGCCTACAAATGTAGATGGTGTTAGTTACTATTTATTACGTTGCACCAAGGAGAGGAATAAGCTACCACATAATGAAAAAAGCAATGGAATTATGTTTCCCACATGTTCTAGTAGTGTATTTATGTTTAATTTATTAAAATTGAGACAAAATGCAATGGAATTTTGTGTATATATGGTTAATTTATCTATGTTGTTTCTTGTTTGTGTAGGTTCAGTTGTTGTGTAAGGAACACATTTGAAGAAAATAAAAATACTTAAACATGGGATTCAGTTTATTGATTATCAACCTAACAACAAGGTTTATCAGTATAGCCACCTTGTAATTACCACTACCATATCTCTTCATCTAGTCGCAGGACGTGGCATTCGTAAGTGGAGATTTGATTCCAATGATCATGAGAGAATATTACGTGTTATCCAACAATGAGGCGAACCACTTGATGTGGCATAGAAACAATGTATATACATGTTTTCAACTTGTGTGAATTCTTGTTGAACAATTTGACATAGATATAAATTTGTCTTAAGTAAACTATTGCATTTTATGATCTGAACTAAATATGTCCCGAATACGTCTTAAGGGGGTGATTTAATACTTATCTCAATTTTAATGTATGCATGATATTTCAATGCTTTGTTTGTATAGTTGATTTATTAGGACACATCTTAAGGGGATGATTTAATACTTATCTCAATTTGAATGTATGTGTGATATTAATACTTATTTCAATTTGAAAGTACATTGCATGTCTTAAGGGGATGATTTAATACTTATCTCAATTTGAATGTATGCATGAAATTGTTATGCTTTGTTTGTATAGTTTACTAATTAGGACATCTCTTAAGGGGATGATTTAATACTTATCTCAATTTGAATGTATGTGTGATATTAATACTTATTTCAATTTGAATGTGCATTGCACATCTTAAGGGGATGATTTAATTTCTATATCAATTTGCATGTATGTCTTAAGGGGATGGTTTTTACTTATCTCAATGAATGTACATGCATGATTTTGCAATACTTTGTTTGTATATTTGATCAATTAGGACACGTCTTAAGGGTATGATTTAATACTTATCTCAATTTGAATGTATGTGTGATATTAATACTTATTTTAATTTTAATGTGTTGCATGTCTTAAGGGGATGATTTAATACTTATCTCAATTTAAATGTATGTCTTAAGGGGATGGTTTATTACTTATCCCAATGAATGTACATGCATGATATTGCAATACTTTGTTTGTATAGTTGATTAATTACGACATGTCTTAAGAGGATGATTTAATACTTATCTCAATTTGAATGTATACATGATATTAATACTTATTTCAATTCGAACGTATTGCACGTCTTAAGGGGATGATTTAATACTTATCTCAATTTGAATGTATACATGGTATTAATACTTATTTCAATTTGAACATATTGCACGTCTTAAGGGGATGATTTAATACTTATCTCAATTTAAATGTATGTCTTAAGGGGATGGTTTATTACTTATCTCAATGAATGTACATGCATGATATTGCAATACTTTTTTTTGTACAGTTGATTAATTAGGACACGTCTTAAGGGGATGATTTAATACTTATCTCAATTTGAATGTATGCATGATATTAGTACTTATTTCAATTTGAATGTATTGCACATATTAAGGGGGTGATTTAATTCTCATCTCAATTTAAATGTATGTCTTAAGGGGATGGTTTATTACTTATCTCAATGAATATACATGCATGATATTGAAATACTTTGTTTGTATAGCTGATTAATTAGGACATGCCTTAAGGGGACCTAGATGAAATAACTACAATTAAATACATATAACTACTACATCATCAAATGTATATTATAAATTACATGTCAAACATATAACTTAGAGCATCAAATGTATATAAATTACATGATGTCAAACATATATAGCTTATATCATCAAAAATAGATCAAGTATAACATGTCAAACATCAATCATAGATCAAGTATAGTTCTTAGATCATCAAACATATGAATTAGATCGTCAAACATATAACTTAGATCATCAAACATATAAATTACATGTCAAACATATATAAATTAGATCATCAAATCATAGATCAAGTATATAACATGTCAATCATCTTACATAGATCAAAAGTTGACAGATCAAATAATATCAAATGTAACGTGTCAATCATACCTAGAGTCTAGAGGCAAAATATTAAATCAAATACATAATGTGTGTAGATAAAAAAACATATAAAGTGTCTCTAGAACTAAGATGAAAGTATCTATGTACTAGCTAGATGGATCGACAACATAAGACTCAGAATGATGAATCCTCACTAAGCGGTCCCCTTAGTGACTATCATGCTATGAAGGATGTGTCGAGCCCTGTAGAAAGAAAGTGATATAAATTACATGTATCTAAGCAATAAATAAATATAAAGTGATATAAATTACACATGTACACATCAATCAATTTAAAACTCGCCTATCCACTACTGATGTCATCGTCAAGTGAGTCTCGACGATGTACATGATCATGCCTCAACGAAGGAGTAATAAGATGCATCTCCCCCTAAAAAAGTTATATATATACAATACACATGATATCATATCAATAAAAAAAATTAAAAAAAAAAGGTAAATCTACATGATATGAAAGTTTGAAAATTTAGTTTGTAACATTAAAAACAAGATTTACCTATGTAGATAGAGTCACCTAATAGTACTTAGACTACCTAGCCTCGATCGTGTCAACCAAGGCATCAAGATTTTGTTGGGCCTCATCCAGGCTCAACTCTACATCTGCAACATGACTAGTCGACACATGTCCCACTAATGATGAATGCAATAGACTAACCAAATGAGATGCCATAGAATTTGAATCATCACGTGTCAGCAAATTCATGTAGCCCGTAGTCGTCATGTTGAAGTCAACATCCTCAAGGCCAACATCAGAGGACTAGTGTGTTGAACTCATTGAAGGGTTTGTATGTTGTGCCTCTCCCTCTATAGCAATAGAGTGGTCGGTAGGTGGATCCTCATGGGCACTACCACTATGGCCACAATCTGGGTGATGAGAAAGATGTGGCTGAATTTATTTGATAGTATCCACACGAGCTTCAACATCCAATATGAGGATATCATGGTTTGCTTCTATAAATGCATATGCATCAAGCAGATCCTCAGCCAAACTAGTGAACATAACCTGTTCCATCTCTCATGTGAGTTCCTCTAGGCTGGCAAGTGAAGGGATGCCCATTACACTATATATTTCATTTGAGGTCCTACTAGAGGATGCTCCAACTGAGGATCTAGAGTGTCGTTGAGACATCAAATAATTCCCAAACTGATCACTAGATATGGATATGTCAGCTACTGTGATGTCCCCAACTCTATCAATCACTCCTCAAAGCTAGGTACTATGAACAACATCATCTTCCATGAGACCCAAAGGAGCTATAACAGGTGACCTCAGACCAACAATGACCCTGTGTGCTAGTAAAAAATAATCAAGTTGGTAATAAGCATCTCTATTAGTAAGTCTACCATGCCCCTATCCTAGATAGGGTAGAAAAGCAATGTAATTCATGACCCTCCCTAAATGAACCTCAACAAAAAGTCATTGTGCAAAATATAATGAAATTTGGTCATTATTTGGATAACAACCATGGGCGACAAGAAATAGTGGGTATATCAATGTTGTCATAGTTGGATCCTGACACCTAGTAACCTAATAAACCTTCACTTACTTCTGATCCACATAAAATGGGAAAGCTTCCCATTTTAGGGTCTCTTTGGGCACTAAGTCGTGTACCTCAAAAAGAAAAAAGCTTGAACAAACCTCTTGTCTCTTCCTCTCAAGTGTGGCCTCTATAGTGTCTGATGAATCGGGAGTAGCACCATGAATGTCATTCCTAATTCTAATGAGGCTATCAATTATTGACTGAAAAGTAAATTATTATACGCACTAGAGCTAATAGATTTGTTTATAGACTCTCAATATTTCAATTTCCTGGTTAGCTCGGGCAAATAGTTCCTGAGGTGGAATCAATGCATCTGTCATGATGTCTAATCTATAGATATATGTGTAGCTAAAAAGTTTTATTTACTTTTAAATGAAGTCAATATATTTTTCCCAATTTAATCACAAAATAATTAAAGCATAACTACATTATTGAACTAAAATCAATTGCATACTACATGTTTAAATATGTACAAACTAAAATGAGTTTTAAATAAATTTAAAATTCTATGTACATGTATATGTATATACATACATGTATACACAAATGTGTATATACATGACACACACATATGTCATATGTGTGTGTGTGTGTGATATATATGTATATATCACATGTATAAATATATATGTAATGATGTGCATATATATAACACACATGATATATATATGACACACATACATATATGTCATGCATAGACATACATGTGTGTGTACAATATGTGTGTGTGTGTGTGTCACACACACACATACAAATATATTTATATAGACATATATATGTATGTATATATACAAACATATATGTGTGTGTATGTACACATATGTACATGTATATATAAATATACACACATATATATTTATACACACACACACATACACAGATATATATATATATATACACATGTATATATATACACATATATACACATATACATGTATATACACATGTATACATTTATATACATACACACATATATATGTGTGTGTATGTATATATAATTAAAAACATAAAATAATTTATATATTTAATAGAGTATATACATATAATAACATGTAAAATACCTAGATTTACAAAAGTTAACAAATTGGAAGCCCCACACTTTTGCCTGCTACGAAACCCCACCGCCCAAATGAAAGCGACGGTGGGGTTAAAAACCCCATAGTAAGTACTTTTGATCGAAAGTTTTTTTATTATTTTTTTATTATTAATAAAACACTTTCGATCAAAAGTTACATATTTTTATACTTTCGATCGAAAGTTTTGGACTTTCTATCGAAACTCCTGACATGATTTTTGTGTTTTATATTTTTTGAAGGAATTCCTTCCTCCAAAAAATTGTAATCCACTATTGTGGGCTCACCCACAAAACTCTCCCAATTGACAATCGCATGTATTTAAACACTCCCCCAATTCTATCAATTTCCCTTTAGGGAATCTAGTAAAGGAAAATACAATATGAACTGAACAATATCATCATAATTTCCAATCTATATTTAGAACCAGAATTGTCTTATTACCAAACATTTAGGCAACACACATGAAGGAAGTCATTAAGTCTTAGCACTGGGAAAAAACATCCACTATTGACATGCCACCTCTACAGGATCATCCTCAGTCACATTTATTTCCTCTAGTGCCATGAAAACTTGATACGGTCTTCTCAAATTTCTTGCAGTAGTTTTACAGAGCCATGTTTATCAATTTGTTGATTTAATCTGCAACACAAAATGTTGATCCCTTATGTATCCAACATCCATTATATCTCAGGCTAGAAATCTTTGATATTTATCATCCTTAATATTTTTTTAGAGCACAAAGCATCTTGTAGCCAATTCCTCTGAGTATGTTACTCTCAACCTTCCTTAGAAAGACATTATCTTCAAAATTATGATCTTGGGGTTCACTACATAATTTTTTTCTACATTATAATCATTAAAAATGCATGGCTTCTATACTTAGCCTTTTATCATTCATCATCTCCTTATTTCCCCAACCCCTTTTCCTTATTTTGGCACAATATCCTCATCTAATATTTCATAGTATGATTTAACAAATTCAACCTCCTCCTCCAAATTATATCACACTTCAAAAGTCTCTTTTTCCTTTTCTTTTGTTTTCTTTATTTTATTTGACACATTTATAATTTATCCTAGTTGAATAACATTATAGTGCTAACATTAGCAAAGTAAAAAATTAATATCATCTAAGTGATTGGTTTACCAATAGACTATGTTTTAAACCATTCAATCAAATCCATACCAATTTTACACTCAAGGTATTTTGTAGTATAAACATTTTAAAACTCTTTTCTTTCATCTTCAAATAAACAAGTTTTTTGTAATTTAATTAAAATAACAACAATGTTACCAAACTAGAGCTAGATAAGTACTGACAAGTCAATTCCAGACAACCCCAACCTTATGTTTCCAGTTTCTTCTATAGCATCTATCAGACCTTCGCACCTTCTTGCGTAGGTGGAAAATTTCCACAATGCCACATCTTTTTGGATCATCATCGTTCCATTGTAAAATGAGTCAGGGTTCTTCGTCGAACCCTTATGTAACTTAGTTTCATTTTACATTTTGTTGTCATACACAAGTTGTAGGTCAATACAACTTCCTTCTAACCGAGTTTTAGATATAGTCTTCAAATCATTACCCTTAGATAAACCCTTTCCTCTTTCAACAACTTTATCACCTTTAACACATTAACTCTATTTTCAAAAGACTCCATCATTGTTTGACTAGATTCTACCACTATTCACTTGTCCTGAGCAACCCCAACAAGTTACTTCGCAGATCTCCGCAGAACCTCAAAAATAAATTTTCACAATCTACCATGCTGAAAAAATATCAACATCTAACCTACAAGGGGATCATAAGATCTACAATAAAAAACTCCCTCTGAGATCAAGCTAACTATCTAGTTTCTAAAGGAAACATTTGCACCACTATAACCCATTCTAAGATTTTTCTTGCACATTTTCATCAATCTTATTTAGCCATGTCCTCCACATTTTCTCTCTTTCTTTAGTAATATCAATTTTATTCTTCTCCAAAACAATGGTCTTCTCAACCTTTCCTCTATGTAATCTAGAAATTTTCCTTGATTCATTGCAATTGAAGTAAGTAGGACCTTGCTACAAAGCTCTCCCATTCCTTCGGTTACTAGGTTTGCACTCAACAACCTTATGCTCAAACCTTTTGCAAGCATAACAATAACCATTGAAAGATTGCACATTTCCATTATTTTCCATGTTCATTGTACCATCATAAATTGTAAGCACTTGATTCTCAATTAGGCCTCATTTTAGTATTTTAAAGATTTCATGTTTGTCATCCAACAACCTGCCTCCTACATTTATGTCTTCTTTTCCTCCTTCTTGAGTTCCAATTTAAATTTGGGCCTCTTCTCTGATGTTTGGCCCCAAATTTGAATTGGAGACTCGTCCTATGGTTTAAGTGGGATTTCTAGATTTGTGTTAGCCTCCTTCAATTTTTGACCCCCAAAATATTGTGAGAGAAATAAAATCAACATGTCTCTCCTCATTTTGGAAACCAAGATCAAAATCTCAAATGCTCTCCTACAATTTCACATCCAAGCATTCAAGATCAAGTTTTCAAGCATCCAATACATCTTTGAAGATAATATTCTCCATTGTATATAAATTCTCTCCCATGATGGCCAATTAGAGAAGTTCTCAATAGAGCAAGAAGATCCTTTGTCCATCTACATGCATTCATCCATCCATTCTTCAAGGCAAGATCTATCAAGAATAACAATATTAAAGATATTTGAGGAGTATTCACAGATCTATGCATTTGTAAAAGGTATCCTTGATTTACCTCAAAGTCATTATACAACTACATTCAAGAAAGCATATTCATATACATCATGATCTCAGTATCGATTTATGAAGGTATATACATTTACAAGGTGGGTATAATATTTACCTTTGCATTTGCATGATTTATATTTATGCAATTTCATTTCAAGGTTGATTCCTCAACTAAGGTTTTACTAAGGTTAACCACTTCTAACCCAAATATTCCCAATTTTTCTATGTGCAAGAATAGGTTGCGAACCTACCATTGTAAATTTGGAAAGTATAAGACCTGATAGACAGTCTAGAATTTGGATCGTCAAAAAGTACTACGAATAGGATGGCTCAAGTGACCCCTTCCCAGGAACATGACAACTCAAGTGACCTCTTCCCTACAATTTAACTTCAAACTTAAACTGTAGGTTAATGCTGTTGTCTAGTTACTATTTTTGGTACTTAGAGGTTGTATATTTTTTGTCAGTTTGTGTAGTCTGAAACTTTTGCTTTTTGCATATCTTATCTTCTACCTTGCATCATCCAATCATATTCCCTCAAATCCAAATTATCCCAATATATTTATTGTGAAGGATCATTGACACGCTTATCACTTAAGTCCTAATCAAGCCTAGTGTGTCATCTTCCTTACGATTGTACATTAGGAAGAGGTAGACAATCCAATCTCTCTTGTATGTATCGGTCCCCCCTCTTTTTATTATTGTACATTCACAATTATATCTCCTTATTCTACTTCTTTGTTCATTTGCCTTGTGATTAATATTCTTCCAGCCATAACATTGACCAATAAATAATTTTTATATGATATGACCTTTACACTTGCTATCTTTACTTCCAAATCTATTGCGTGAAAAAACATTTACCATTGAAAGATATATAGGGTACTTGGTATGAGTAGGATTAGGGATAGGTCTTCTAAAGTTATTTTTGTTCTAGACACAATTAAAATATCTCACCATCCTTATTGAGCTTACCCTTGATCTTTTATTTTCCTTTGTCATCTCTTTTTGAGGAAGAAGAGATTTATCCTTTACCAAAACCAAGTCTTCTTTAGTCCCTTGAGGAATTCTGAACGCTAATAATTTCATCCAACATATCACTACCACCTTTAAGCTTTAGGTTCTTCAATTTTTACCTTTGTAGCTTCCAACTCTTTTTCTTATTACCACAAGTTCTTCTTCAAGTATGAAGCTACCATTTCCTAGTTCTTTGGCTATCTCTAATTCCTTTCTTAACAAGGAAACTTATTCTTTAATTTTATTACACTCATTTGATTTGATCTTTAGGTTTGTTTCCATAATGTAAGTATATATCTTTCCATCCTCAATTTGTTTATTTAATTGGATGATAGTTTCTTTAGATTTCTTCCATTTTCCTTGAAATGTATCCATGTTATTAAGAGTACATCTCAATTATCCTTCAATATCTTCAATCTCCCATTAATTTGTCTTCATAGCATCCAAATCATTTTTATATTCAAACATGGTGTTCAAATCCCATATCTATCCTAGTTGTTAGGTGATGACATGTAACTGATTGAATGTTTGAAGATGTTAAGTTGAACACCGAAATGCAGAAGGATAATGCAAGACATTAAATCAGTTAATGGATTGTATTGTCATTGATGTCAACTTGATGTAATCTAATTGGTTATAATCAAAGTGTCAAAGACTTTAGAGAATCAAAGAGATAAATATTATGCTTTCAGTAATGCATAAAAGACATAAAAGACAAGCATTCACAATGTGACTTCAAACACCGACGATTAGTGGAAACTAACAAACATAGATCACCGAAAGTCAAGTCACAGTGATGCCCGAGAAAGAACACTGATGAGCATTACTGACAAGAAGAATCACAAGCATAACTGACTGCCAGAAACATAGTGTAAACCGATGGAGAAGCCCGGGGAGAACTAGAGTGTTGACCGAAGCTATCAAAGAGTTAAACACTGAAATTAACTTGAGTTCAAAAATGACAAAATATCTAGCTGACATAGCTAAATATGGACTTAACTAGTAGCTATCTGTTTTAATCGACAAAGATAAAGCCAGAGATAAGTAAAGGATTTAAAGTTGTTTTGTCATGTTGGCAAGGAGATCTTTGTGTGATAAAAAAAAAGTTTTGCTTAAAATCTAATTGGTGAGAATTGTGGATCATGCCAAGGTCAAGAAAATCAAGAACCTAACAACGGTGATATCATGTTTATAAAGAGACAAATCAATCCATTAAGAATTATGGTGGGTGAATGAATAAAAAGAGGATGTTGAAGAGAATCTGATGAAGAGCAACTTCATACAGTCCTGATCAATCAAGCTGAGGAAAGAGCTAAATTTTTCTGCGGACACAAAGCAACAGAGCACAACATCACCAAGCAGAATCAAAGTGGAGCAAAGGTATAAAAAGAAATATATTGATCAGATTAGTTTATGAGATTACAATAGATTTGAAAATCTACAAGTACAAGTTGTATATGTGAATAGATCATATTGTTTCAGTTTAACCATTGATTCAGAAAGTCTCTTAACTGGGCGAGATTTAAAGGTCCTTTCTATATTAAGATACATCCCAAGGAGTATCAAAATGTTTGATCATGAAGATAGCATGAGATGCCAAATACCTATTGACAGGCCAAGTGAGTGTTTGATCAAGGAAGGTAGCATAGAGATGCCCGATATCAAGTGACAAACTAAACTTCTAAATCCTCTAACAAGGTCACACCTAGCAGTATGTTTGTAACCTTTAACAGGGTTGGCTCTTCACTGAGTTCACTTCAGAAGAGTGAAAATTTTGGGTTACCGGTCCCAAGTGGTTTTTTGTGATGTTCCCAAATTAGCAGGTTCTGGTAACCTGAGTATGGTCAACTCATCAACATGACCCTCGTGAGTTGACAGGATGTTTTGAGGGTCTTAGTGGTCAGATTTTCCAATTTCGCAAATCTGGACTTACTATTTTTAGTAAGCCAATTTGGGGGCCAGTTACTATTTCTCGCAGTGCAATTGAAGACTATGTTGATCAGGCATTACAACAGAGGATGCAGGAATCATCATCAGAATGATATTTGATAATTAATTATATTAATTAATAATGATATGTTATTAATTAATAAAAGGGTTATATTATTATTATTATAATAATACTTTATTATTATAATGACTTAGAAAGTTGATATATTGAAGAATGGTTAACTGATGATTGTTTTTGGCAACTTTGGCATCCAAGGAATTATAAATACAAGATCATTTGTGAAGCTAATCATCAAATTTTTTATATCAAATCTTGTCTAGAGAATTGTCTCTAATTATCTGAGCCCTTGCTGAAATATAAGGGTCAAATTAGCTTGGAAGACTGATTCTTCTTGATCTAATCATCAATCGATTGTTGTTATAAAATTGATTGTTTTCCTTCGTGCTGTTGTATACGAAGAAGTTCTAAATTTTGGAAATTTCTAGCAAGTTGAACCGAGACCTGCAAAAGAGGTCGATATCATCATCAAAAGGAGGAACACACATAGCTGGGTAGTATCAATTAGCAGCGGCTGAGAAATTCTTTTATTACGCAGCAGATCTCATAATCTGCAGGTGGTGATTTGGCTTCTTCCCTATCGCGACACTTCATGCCTTAGCTGCGGGTGGTAGTGAACACACATCCTGGACATGTGTGAAGAAATAAGTGATCAGTGACCAACATGATCACTACTCCATTAAGGAGTTACATGGGAGCCATTCTTGTATTGCGGGCACCACATTTGAAGCGTAGGCTTGTACATGAGGACAATGGCTTAATTCTGGGGACCTTGCGCAACATACATCCAACAAGGAATTACACTAGGTGCCATCAAGGGATTACTTGGCTCAATACCTCAGGAACAATAAAATGGTATTTATCATCATCTAATAAAATTGTAAGTGGTCTTAAAATTTTTTGCAGAATTGTTATCAATAAAAACGTTATTCAGTTCAATACACTTATATTTCAATAGAGAAATACATATGTTATTTTGCAAAGTGTATGTGAATATAGGTGTTAGATAATTCATAATATTACAGTAATAAATAGCGTGGAAACACTTATGCTAGTGGAGTGAAATTAATACTAAAGATTGATTACAATACCTTTTGGAAAGATTTAACTTGTTATTACAAAAACAATCTATTTATTTTAGCTCGAGCCAGGTTAGGCTCATTACAGTGGTATCAGAGTGGTTCCTACCAGCCTATAGGGAAATTGGGATCATATTTATTTTTTATTTGAGAAGTCAGTCATGGTAGATGATAAGAGATTCATCCCTGGTAGACGTTATTATAGGAGAGGCCAGTCGCCTCCACCAAACGTGGATGATCCAGATATCCAGTTTGGCACAGTGCTGAGTGGAGATAATAAGGTAGGTGGCTCAGCAGGTCATGCCAGGCCCACATTTTCTACTGAAGTAGATATAGACAGAGAGGATAGGGAAACATTCAGGAACTTAGCCACAGGCCAGTATCATTTAGCTGATGTATTACATGAGCTTTCTGACACATTGAGACAAATCGTTCTTCCTAGATGCCAGAGTAGGGAGAGATCATGTGATGCTTCTGTCGCATCACATAGGTCATGGGTTGATGATAGGCACATATATTATGAGCCTAGGACTCTGAGACATGATAGAGATGACATGTCAGATGATAGGGGAGATTAGTTCAGGCCCTGAGGGCCCAGATTTATGAGGCTAGAAACTGATGCAGCCAATATTAATGATGAGAGTATCCCTTTTTCTAACAACATAGTCACACACTATGCTGAATGGGATGCCCTCCCTCCGACCTTGAAACAAAACCTAAACTTTGACAGATATCTGACCCAAAAATGGGAGCATTCGAGGGGAAGACCTGCACAAGATAGGCAAAGGATGGGACATAATGATCTGAGACAGGTAGCTAGCAAGATGATGCTAGCACATTTTGATGTAGGGTCACTGCCAGAGCTTAGATCCACAATATCGATACCTACCTTTCACTTAGATGGAACTGCAGATGACTAGTGGTACCATGGACTGAGATCATTACATCATGACCAGATTACTGTCTATCAGGAGTTTGTGGATAGACTGATTGAGCACTTCGACAAAAAAGACCCCGAGGTCTATTTCAGAGAGTTGGCTCAGTTACGACAGACAGCCAACTTAGAGGGTTACATTATTGAGTTTCAGCGCATATCAGTAATGGTGTACAACATCTCAGAGCGGAGGAGGGTGATGCTATTCCTAGAGGGACTAGTTGAACCACTATGTGGATGGGTTAAATCCCTATACCCCCCATCATTACATGAGGCCATGAAGAAGGATAGAGATCTAGATTCTTCTGCACCAAAGAGACAGTTTGTTGCGAGACCTTCAGGACCACCTTATGATAGGACAACCCCAAGAACGGAAGAAAAATCAGATTCTAAACATCCTATGGAAGCACCTTAGATTAGGAGACACTTAATGATTTAAGGAGGAAGAAACTTTTCTTTTAGTGTCAGGGGCCTTATGATGTTACTCATAATTGTCCTATGAAACCCTAGGGTAAGCACAAGATGATGGAGTGGTTTTACGATGATGAGGATGTTCCTGAGTATATAGAGGAGATGACTGATGAGGGATAGGGCATTCAAGGAGCTGATGGGTACATAGAGGATGAGGTTGATACATCAAACCTCAAGGTGGCATATCTTTCTAGTATTAAAAAAGAGGGGGATTTTAGATTACATGGTCTATTGGCTGGACAGAGGGTGACTGCTCTTTTTGATATTGGAGCCACGCATAATTTTATTGAATCTCATTTGGTGACTCATAGAGGTATCCAGACAGAGGATTTTGAGGGGTTGAGAGTACAATTAGCAGACGGTTACACTCTTAAGTGTAACAAGATGGTTGCTGATTTACCAGTTAAACTGGGTATGTATGCCTTCAAGGCAGATTTTTATGTGGTGGATATGGGTAGTACAGACCTGGTTTTAGGGATGGCCTGGCTACATACCATTAAGGACATCTATATCAATACAAAGAGGATGGAGATAAGGTTTATCTTAGATGGGAAATCATAGGTACTTAAGGCTATCAGAGATGAGGGGCTTAAGCAAATTTTTCTCAGGCAGATGCAACATTTAGTGCGACATGAGGATGAGATAGATTGGGCAGTTGAGTGTAGATTGATGTCATCATTAGACCATAAAGATAAATTCACATATCATCTTGATTTTCAATAGCTGAGAACTAAACATGATAAGGTGTTTAGAGACTTACCTTCAGGTAGACCTCTAGATAGGCGAACCGAGCACGTCATAGAGTTGGAAGAGGGCACTAATCCCATTATGATCACCCCTTATCGACATCCAAAATGGATGAAAGATGAGATTGAAAGAACAATACAGGAGTTGCTTGAGATGGGACACATTCGGCTAAGTAAATCTCCCTTTGCTTCTTCAGTAGTTATGGTGAAGAAGAAAGATGGCACCTTGCCTATGTGTATTGATTACCGGATGCTGAATAGGAAGACTATCAAAAATTGGTACCCCATTCCTTGGATAGATGAGCTGATAGATGAGTTGCATGGGGCACAATTTTTTTCAAAGATAGATTTGAGGCTCGGATATCATCAGATCCGAGTCAGGGAACAAGACATCAAGAAGAAAGCTTTCAGATGTCACTGTGGACACTTCAAGTTACTTGTCATGTCTTTTGGCTTGATAAATGCCCCATCTACCTTTGAGTGCATGATGAAAAGGGTGTTCCACAGCCAGATGAGGAACTTTTTTTTGGTTTTCTTTGATGACATCCTAGTCTATAGTAAGACTTGGGACAACCATGTTACACACCTGGGATTAGTATTGATTATTTTGGAGAGGGATTCCTTATATGCCAAGGAATCTAAGTGTGCCCTGGGAATGACAGAGCTTCTTTATTTGGGTCATATTATTAGGGCAGATGGTGTGTGTATGGATCATGATAAGGTCTATACCATTATGGATTGGCCCACGCCAGCAACCTGGACACAATTGAGAGGGTTTATCGGCTTATGTGCTTTCTACCGCCAATTTGTGGTAGGTTTTTCTAGACATGCTACCCCCCTTATAGATTTGACACGTAAGGGTTCTTTTTAGTGGACCGCTCAGGTGCAGGACTGCTTCAAGAGGTTTAAGACCATTATGACTACTTTCCTAGTCTTGGCATTGCCAGATTTCTCAAGGCCTTTTGATTTACACTGTGATGCTTCAGGAGAGGGTAAAGGAGTAGTATTATCCCAAGATCACCATCCCATTGTTTTCAAGAGTCAGAAACTGCAAGGTCCAAAGTGAGCATTCAGTGTGTATGATAAGGAAATGTTGGCCATTATGCATGCATTGGCCAAATTCAGATAATATTTAGTGGGGAGCAAATTTTGCATCAAAACTGATCATAATAGTCTGAAACATTTCCTAGGGCAACGAGACCTCAATGAGAGGCAACAGAAATGGGTGAGAAAGTTATAGTCATATGACTTTGATATTACCTATATCAAAGGAACCCATAATGTTGTTGTCGATGCCCTTTCACGGAGACCCCACCTTTTTTCACTCACCGAGGTCTCAGAGAATTAGAGGCATTTGATACTAGCTGAGTATGCTAGGGATACATGGGCAACAAATTTTATTGATGGTAGTATTTAGGATGACAAATTTTCCCTTGTGGATTAGTTGATCATTTACAAGGGTAGGATTTTTCTTGTGGCCGGATCAAGGGTTTGTGAGGTCATATTCTGGGCTTTCCATGATACACCAATGGTAGGTCACCCAGGATTATTTAAAACCTATAGGCATATTTGAGATAGGTTTACCTAGAAGGGACTGAAGGGAGATATTTAGTGATATGTTCGCGAGTGCTCTGTTTGTCAGCAGAATAAATAAGAGCACACTTACCTTACCAAATTGCTACAGCCACTTCCCATTCCTGAGAAGAAATAGGAGATTATTTCTATGGAATTCATTGTGGGGATCCCTAAAGCCCAAGGGCGGGATTGTATCTATGTGGTCATGGACAGGCTCACTAAGTACGTGCATTTCTTCCCTATCACCACTACTTATTTTGCAATGCAGCTGGCATATTTATTTTTCTGGGAAGTGTTTAGGATGCATGGCCTACCCCAAAACATTGTGAATGACTGAGATAGTCCCTTTATGAGCCACTTCTGGAAGGAAGTCTTTAGGTTATGCAATACAAAGTTGACATCGAGTACTAGTTACCATCCATAGACTAACGGTTGGACAAAGATTGTCAACAAGTGGGTTGAGGGCTACCAGCGGAATTATGTCTTAGCACAACAAAGGGAATGGGTTAAGTGGATACACATGTGCAAGTATTGTTATAACTCCATGTTTCATGTGACCATATAGATGTGCCCTTTTTGATCCTTGTATGGCTATGATCCCCCATATTTTGCAAATTTACTATGCAGTGACAACATAGTGCCCAGTGCAGGTGAGTTATTGCAGGACAGTCAGGATATTATGAGGTCACTGAAAGATAATATTCAGAGAGAATAGAATCAGCAGAAGCAGTATGTAGATAAAAAAAAGGACAACTTGCTCTTTTGATATTGGGGACATGGTTTATCTGATGTTGTAGCCCTATAAGCAGTCTTCTATCCAGAAGAGTGGAGCAAAAAATCTCAAGCCACAGTATTATGGACCGTTTCGCGTGGTGTGACGTGTTGGAGAGGTGGCTTATGAGCTGGATTTACCTAAGGACAATAGAGTTCACAATGTGTTTCATGTTTCACATCTCAAGAAGGCCTTAGGATAAACTATGATTCCTTCTATTGTGTTACCGCCCTTGGATGATGAGGGGAAACTAGAGTTGATACCAGAGGCCATTATGGATATGCGTGAGAAGCAGTTGCACTGGAGGACTATCCATGAGTATCTGGTGAAGTGGCAAGGGTTTCTTGATGAGGATGCTACTTGGGAACCCAAGGATATTACGCAGCACCCTAGATTGTGATTGCTTGAGGGCAAGCAATTTCAAGGAGGGAGGACTGTGATGTTCCTAAATTAGCAGGTTCTGGGAACCTAAGTATGGTCAACTCATCAGCGTGACTCTCGTGAGTTGACAGGATGTTTTGAGGGTCTTAATGGTTGAATTTGCCAATTTTGCAAATTTAGACTTACTATTTTTAGTAAGTCAATTTGGGGGCCAGTTACTATTTTTGGTAGTGCAGTTGAAGACTATGTTGATCAGGCATTATAGCAGAGGATGCAGGAATCATCCTTAGAATGATATTTGATAATTAATTATATTAATTAATAACGATATGTTATTAATTAATAAAAGGGTATATTCTTATTATAATAATAATAATTTATTATTATAATGACTTAGAAAGTTGATATATTGAAGAATGGTTAACTGGTGATTATTTTTGGCAACTTTGGCATCCAAGAAATTATAAATGCAAGATCATTCGTGAAGCTAATCATCAAATGTTTTTATATCAAATCTTGTCTGGAGAATTATCTCTAATTATCTGAGCCCTTGCTGAAATATAAGGGTCAAATTAGCTCGGAAGACTAATTCTTCTTGATCTAATCATCAATTGATTACTGTTGTAAAATTGATTGTTTTCCTTCGTGCTATTGTATACGAAGAAGTTCTAAATTCTGGAAATTTCTAGAAAGTTGAACTGAGACCTGCAAAAGAGGTTGATATCATCATCATAAGGAGGAATGCATATAGTTGGGTGGTATCAATTAGCAGCAGCTGAGAAAGTCTTTTATTACGCAGCATATCTCATAATCTATAGGTGGCGATTTGGCTTCTTCCCTATCACGACACTTCATGCCTTAGCTACAGGTGGTAGTGAGCACGCATCTTGGACGCATGTGAAGAAATAAGTGATTAGCGGCTAGCGTGATCACTACTCCATTAAAGAGTTGCGTGAGATCCATTCTTGTATTGTGGGCACCACATCTAAAGTGAATGCTTGTACATGACGACAACAACTTAATTCTGGGGGCCTTGCGCAACATACATCCAGCAAGGAATTACACTAGGCGTCATCGAGGGATTACTTGGCTCAATACCTCAGGAGAAATAAAATAGTATTTATCATCATCTAATAAAATTGTATGTGGTATTCCCGAATTTCATAGAATTGTTATCAATAAAAATGTTATTCAGTTCAATACACTTATATTTCAATAGAGAAATACATATGTTATTTTGCAAAGTGTATGTGAATATAGGCGTTAAATAATCTAGAATATTATAGTAATAAATAGCATGGAAACACTTATGCTAGTGGAGTGAAATTAATACTAAAGATTGATTACAATACCTTCTGGCAAGATTTACCTTGTTATTACAAAAACAATCTATTTATTTTAGCTCGAGCTAGGTTAGGCTCATTACATTTTTCCCTTAACAGGGTTTCCACATTAAAAACTCATGTGCAATGTGTTTATGAGTTATTACTTTAGTGTTTTGCATTACACATAGCTAATTTGGATTGATTGGAATACTCTAGATAATTTATTTTCTTTCATTAAATTAACAGACTGCTATTCGATAAACATACAGTAGAAGGTTTAACAAAGCATTCTGAGTAGTAGTAATGTTATAATAGTATTTAAAGACATTCATCTTATAGGACTGAAGATAAAAAGAGGCTTAATATTATGGTACTAAGTTTCTGGGTTGTATCACCCCCCTCTCAGTTATTACTAAAAATTGGTATTAGAGCTTGTGTGTTTAGAAAGGGAGTTTAACAGCTCAAGCAAAAGATCACAAGATGAACAGACGAGATGTGCCCAAGTTGAATAAAGACAACTTTGAATCATGGAAAAGAAGAATAAGACTCCACCTATCAGGTATTGGAAATTATATTGTTCAATACTTAGATGTTGAATATGTATTTCCTACAAGACCTCACACTCTTGAGCAATTAAGAGTAAAGCATGAGCATAACTGCATGATGATAGAACTTGCATCATCACTCTCTGATGCTGAGTTTGAAGATGTCAAAACCCGCACCTCTGTAAAGAAAATGTGGGATAAGTTGAAGCTTGTACATGGAGGAGATGCCAATGTACTAAGAGAAAAGGCAGAAAGCCTAAGAGAGAGGTTTGATGACCTATGGATGAAAGAAGGAGAAAATATCACTCGGTATAGTTGCAGAATCAAAGAGGTAGTAAATGCTATCTAAGGAGTTGGAGGTGTACTTGAAGAGGAGATAATGGTAAGTAAAATCTTAAGAACCTTACTGCATGTATACGCTATTAAAGTTTCTGTTATTCAAGAAATGAGAGCAGTTGCAAACAATATAGTTACTCTAGATAGTCTGATTGGTAGACTAATTTCATTTGAGATGAACAAGTTTGATAATAGTGTCTTACCATCTATAGAATCTGCATTCAAATCTTCTTTAAAGATAAGTAACTCAAGTCATAGACATGTTGTTAGAAATGATAGTGATAGTGATAATGAAGATCAAGGACTTGATGAGATTGAAGCACTAATGGCCAGAAGATTGCAGAGAGGCAAAGGTAGATACAAAGGTAAATTACCACTTGTATGTTTCAATTGTAAAGAGGTTGGACACTTTGTTGCAAGATGTCTAAATCGAAGAAAAGATGACAAAGGAAATGATAGATCATATGAGAAGAAGTTTGATATAGGTGATAACAAAGATTACTGGAGCAAATGACAATCTGACAAAAGAGATACGCGAGAATACAATGACAAAGGGAAGAAAGCTTGTTACCTAGCTGAGACAGAGCTGATGACACTGAAACCAAATCAGAAGAAGATATCAAGATGGTATTTGTAGCCATGAAGGATGATTTAGATGAAGATGAAGATGAAGAAAGGTATGTAGAAACTACACTAATATCTAAAGTTAGTAAAAATGATGTCTAGATCATAGATAGTGGCTGCACTCACCATATGATCGGTGATAAACAAAAGTTTTAGACTTTTAAATACTATAATGGTGGTTCAGTAAGAATGGGAAATGATACACCTTGTCCAGTTGAAGGTAAAGGAGCCATAACGTTGAATAACCTGATAAAATGTGAAAATGCTTACTGGGTAAAAGGACTAAATTACAATTTGTTAAGTGTTTCATAGCTGAACAATTTAGGTCACATGGTAGAATTTAAAAATAAGAAGGCAAAGATCTACAATGAATCAGGAAGATTGATTGGTACCGGTGAGCAGATAAAAGGTAACCTTTTCTATCTTGATGACAATAACACCACTTGTTTAATGGATACAAAAGAAGACATATGGTTGTGTCACAAAAGATTATATCATGTGAACTTTGACAACATAATAAAGACAAGCAACAAAAGGAATGTAAGAGGCTTACCGAGCATGACTAAGCCCGAGCATATCATGTGCAAGAATTGTCAAAAAGGTAAGATGACAAAGTCTAGTTTCAAGAGTAAAACCCATACATCTAATGCAATTCTAGAATTAGTCCATACAGATCTATGTGGACCCATGAGGACAAAGAGCTACTATGGAGATAGGTATTTTATTCTCTTTGTTGATGATTATTCTAGAATGATCACAATCATGTTCTTAAAAGATAAATCAAAAGCATTTAAGATGTTTAAATGGTATAAAGCAA
Organism: Thuja plicata; assembly: GCA_018584345.1. Taxonomy (NCBI): domain Eukaryota; kingdom Viridiplantae; phylum Streptophyta; class Pinopsida; order Cupressales; family Cupressaceae; genus Thuja; species Thuja plicata. The sequence goes on along the minus strand of MU224878.1, from coordinate 467,410 downwards.
TGGTAGAAAAACCAAGTGAAAAGAAATTGAAATGATTAAGGTCAGATAGAGGAGGGGAATTTATATCAGATGAATTCACTGACTATTGCAATGATCATGGAATTAAAAGACAGGTTTTTGCACCGAGAACACCACAGCAAAATAGAATTGCTGAAAGGAGAAATAGATCAATTATTGACTGTGCAATAACATTGATGATTGAGAAAAGCATCACTCAAACTTTTTGGAGGGAAGCTATCAGCACTGATGTCTACACATTAAACAAAGTACAATTGAAGAAGGAAACAAAGAAGACACCCTATGAGCTTTGGTATGGTCATAAACCCAATGTAAGTTACTTCAAAATCTTTGGTAGTCAATGTTATATATTGAAGGATGATAGAAATGGAAAAATTGACTGCAAAAGTGATGAAGGTATCTTCCTAGGGTATTTAACCAAAAGCAAGGCATACAATGTCTTAACAAGTCATCAAACAAAATCATTGAAAGTGCAAATGTGAAAATAGATGAATTTGTAGAAAAGAATGATAAGGAAAGCAAAAAGGAACCAAAGGATTACAACAGGTTTGTCTATACAGAACCTGGCACTCTACCCAAGCAATAGTATCTCGCTCCTGAGCAACAGAACACTGCACCCGAGCATCAGGCTGCAATTACCAAAAATCAGGAAAATCCTCAAGATGATGTTCCGAACAATGGAGATCAGAATGAAGGTCAAGAAGATGATCAAAATGATGAACACAGAGTTGAACCAAAGCTTGCCAAGTATGTTAAAAGACATCATCCACAAAATCAAATCATAGGAGACAAGAAGGCTGGAAAAAGAACAAGAAGTAAGTCACTAAACACCAGATGTTTACTTTGTGATTTTGAGCCTAAATCCGTTAACACTGCACTTGAGAAGGAAGAATGGGTCAGTGCTATGAATAAAAAATAGAACAGATTAAGAAGAATAGTACATGGACACTAGTACCGAGACCAGATGAAAAGAATGTCATCGGTACCTGTAAACACCCTAAAATGGACAGGATTGCGACTTTACATTAAAAACACTAATTTTCATCTATTAATTAATGGTTTTTTAATCATTAATTAATCATCTATTTTCTTCTAAATTCATTCCCCGAATCATTTAATCAAACTCCCAAAATTAATTAAATAATTAATTTTATTTAATTAATTAGCTTTAATTGATTAATTATCATTAAA
>MU224878.1:453757-466073 GCA_018584345.1 Thuja plicata | reverse complement strand
AAATAAATGAATTAAATATTCATTTATCTTCAAAGAGATAACTCCAATTAGATCACATGGGTTACTCCACCCATCTCTCCAGTCCACATGGGTAACTTCACCCACCTCTTCAATTCAAAAAGGCAACATCATAATTAGCTCTTTAGTTAACCAAACCCTATCTCCTCTTTACCAAATGAAGAGGTGGAGTTTACTGAGGACCTCTCCTATTCCTTTTGATCTCAACTGTTCATCCCCCCATCTTTGGGATTGATCTCAACCGTTCATACCATCACCAATTCCTATATAATAAACCCTTCATGACCATTTGAAGGGTCCAAGATTTCAAGCTCTTGTACGCCATCACTTCATCAGTTTGGTTCTAGCATTCAAGCCATCTTGCGACCACACACACACATTTCAATTGTCGAATTCTCGAAGCTTCTCAAGTCATAGACGCTGCCCCGCTAATACTAAGCATCAAGAACATCATTTTAGAAGGAGTAGAGAGAAATAATAGAAGCTTCAAGCATCGTGGGGTTTGCATTTATTTGTCTTCCTTTCTCTTGCTTGTACATTTTATTGCTCACATTTCTGTTATTCGTTTAGTAGTCATTATATACTTGATTCGCATTCATTTGTGAAACCTTTGCTACTAACCCTCGCCTTTGGAAAGCTGTGGGAATTGGAAAGAGAGGCGTACATTTCGGTGAACCCGACGTGAACAAACAACCCAAATATCTCTTACAGACGAAGAAATAGATTGATCAACCACGATCGTACGACCATAGATTTAAAAATCACACTTTTCTTCGACATTTGTAGTATTTCACAATTGTTGGTATTTTACCGCAATCATCCATACTGTGCCGCAATCGAATGGTTTAATACCGTAATTGATTGCAGGATTTCACAGTTATTCTAGCCATTTCTTGTCTTCTATCTTCTGGTATTTTGCCGCAATCACCCAATCTGTGTCGCAATTGCAATAAGTTTCCTACATTTGTCTGATCCGTGCCGCAATCGACAACAATTTGCTGTAGTTGCCAGTTATTTACCGCAATCGACAACATTTTGCTACAACTGCCAGTTATTTACCGCATTTGACAGAGCATTACCGCATTTGCAAGAATGTTGCCACAATCGCAGGAAATATTGCAAACATTAGATCCAAAACTTCTGCCCATCTGCTTTTAAATTGACATTCTTTTCAGTTTTTGTACAGGATTGGATCAGAGTCACCAAGGACAGAGAAGGGTAAGTTTGGTAAGCATCATTTGTCATTTCAAAGTTACTTATATCCTTATTTTGAAAATAATCCTTTTTGGTACTAACCTATTTAAAACAACACAAAACTAAAAGGAATTCATTTGTCGATTTGGGTTTAAAAAGAACAGTGCTTGCAACACATATCACACCTCATATTTTGGATTTGGGCTTAAAATTGACGTGGGGACTAAAACTAAACAAAGGCAAATAATCTCTCAATTTGGTGCATTAAAATTGAACAAGCAAACAACACCTACTTTTGGGCTTAAAATTGAACATTTGTGCTTGTATGGTGGTGTAGCTTAGTTCACATTTCAAAATTTGGAGCTTAATCGATTTACCTCATGTCTTGAGTTTTGGGTGCACTTGCACAAACTGTTAGATTACAAACCTTTATAATTTTTAGAAAGGCCTATCCGGGGAATGCGCTTCTTCATTAGAGAATAACCTTAAACCGGTAATCCTTCCGATCGGTATATAAACAAGGCACGAACCAAAGTTCTATCTTATCTAGTCAAGCTCAGGCGAGGCGTGTTGATGATAGTCTAGATCGGGTGAATATCCCTAAGGAGCCAGTGTGATCAACTAGGCTCTTAAGTGATTCACGCACGTACAAACTGATTGGAGGGACACCACAGACCCTTACTACAACTTTGTTAAATAGAGGCCAACCCATTTTACCTCCAAACAGATACCTTATTATAGTGCAAGGGGTTGCAGAATTTCCCCCTAAGATTGCCAACATATGTGTCCCACGGTATTTGTGTAGTGAAAGAGATCTTCACTCCATGGCAAAAATACCTAGAAACGGCAAAAACACGAGCACCTACGTCGTGGACCTTCGTGTCCTAGTAGCGTGACAATTGCTGTGAGCTAACGGACATTCAAGCATTGGGCCTATAACATTATATTCTAAAGCCATTGACCTAGATTAATCTGACTGTTCATTTTTGAGACCTCGTGATAATCTTGCAACTTGAAAAAGTTATAGAACATACACAAATTCAGTCTTCATTTCTCAAAACACAGTGTCTATTGTGCTTGTTCCTTTGATCAGTTTCTGAAAATGCAAAACAAAACATCCAAATTGTCAAAATGAGTCAAACGTGTTAAAGTCTAAGGCTGTCAACGTCAACTATCTTGCAAATTCAGAAGCATTGTGTGATAAAATACCATGATCAACCAGTTATTTTACCGCAATCGGTGAAATTGTACCACATTTGACCAGAGATACTATATTCCTATTCTGACCTAAAAACCTTGAAAGAATTCTTCATTTGGTGTCCAAAACTAGTGTCTATCCCAGGAAAACATGAAGAACATTGTGTGAATCTCTAAACATTAAAGATTACCCTTTCTTTGTAAAGCCCGATTATTGTCTAAAACATTATTAGTTCGAAAGATCAGACTCGAAATATCTTGATCTCATCATATCAAACATCATCATCTTTATCAAATTGACTTTGTCCAAGACAAAGGTCGGAAAATCTTATCTATTATCATCACCACTTTGAGATCAAGTTATATCAAAATCTATCCTTAGAATTACCCTTGTCCAAAACATAACTCAGAATTTTCTTAGAAAGGATCCTCTTCTTTGTTTGCTTTATATCACTTGTTTTAGTTACAAAACCTTGACCACACTATGTCTCAAACACTTCATGGAGGACCTTACACAAGGCCTAAGGCTAGAGCTCAACCTGATGAGTCATATATCAACCATTTCCCCGCTTGGGAAACAGAGCAAGAGAATGATCCCTTCATTAACACCAATTCTAATCTATTCATTGAACAACCCTGTGGGGCAGCCTTTTTCCAAGATATCACAGAAGAAGAACTTGAAGATGTGGAACAAGATGCCTACTCCACCAAAGTAGTTGACGCTGTTGTAGAGAGGAACCCTGAACATTACTTGGCCATGCTAATAAAGAAGGGTGTCAAACTCCCCACTGAATTTAGTGTATCAACTATATGGCCCGAAAACCCTCTCACAGGTTAGAATACTACTCAGCTTCCCCAGAAACTACCTATTGTGTCACAAGTTTTTCCACCATTGGCCTTACCCACATTGACACAGACTGTATCCAATCTAATCAATGACCCAACCCAAGCCAGTACATCATCTACTCAAGGCATGACAGAATCGCAACTAAGTGCACCCATGGTCACTAGTATGCCTCCACCTTTGGTCTCATGGCCAGCATAATCAAGCTCTCATGCTATGCCTTCCATCCCACCAAACACCAACTGTTCTGAAACTATGCCACTGCTAAAATCAATTCAAACTAGTCTTGGGACCAACACATCATGCCTGCAGGGATCCATCTCTACCGGAATGACTTACAGTCAAGGCCCACCCAAAACTACACCTTTGCCCATTTTGACACCCTCCCAACCTCTACAATAGCAACCCCAGATTCATTTGCCTCAGTTCCAAACTCCGCAACAGCAACCCCGGCTTCAGTTGCCTCAGTTCCAACCTCCGCAACAGCAATCCCAGCTTTAGTTGCCTCAAATCCAACCTCAACAACAGCAACCCCAGTTTCAATCCCAACCTTAGCAGTAGCACTACCCTAGCATTATCAACCCCAGTTTCAGTCACAACAACAAACCCATCAAAACCCACCATGGACTACTCATGTCCCTCCTATTACAAATCACTCGGTGGGGAATCAATATCAAGTCCCTAGGATGAAATTCTATGTCCCTACTCAAGGGACACAGAGGCGTAGCCTCATACCCACCATGACACAAAGGAATGTCCACACGCATCAGCCTCAATATCAAACAAACATGCTAATGTAACAAATGAAAACCCTTCAAACCCAAATGATGGATATGCAAAATCAGGGGCAAACTAAATCCTATACCATAGAGGATTTATACCCATACCCCTTTAACCATTCTCTTCAAATGTCTCCATTCCCAAACCACTTCTCAGTGCCAAAATTTGACAAGTATAGGGGCAGTACCAACCCTATTGAGCATATATGAGAGTTCTTTGCTAGTTGCGTTGAAGTCGCTCGTGATGAGACTTATCTAATGCGACTGTTCCCACAAAGTTTAGCCAGACCAGCAATGGAATGGTTCTCACATCTACCTCATGGCATCCATTCTTGGGGAGAATTAGCTAAAAAGTTCATAGCTCACTTCCATCATAACATCGAGCGCAAGGTCAGCATCAAGGACCTTTGTGACATTAAACAGAAAGATGGGGAGTCTTTTGTGAAATTCTTACAAAGATGGAGGAATACGGAAAATCGCATCACATATGATGTGCCCAAACAAGACTTAATAGTCATGTTTGTTGACAATCTGATCCCAGACACGTCATTTACAACAGAGTTGCAGTTAGCTCCGAACTTCACACAACTCATCGAAAGAGGAGTTCGTTGTGAGCAGAACTTGGTCAAAAGAGGAATCCTTGCAGATCCCACACAAAAGAACACAAATAAGAATGCAATAGAAAAATCTAAGTGGTGGAACAAGAACAAAAATGTCACTAGTGATGGTGTCATTGATGTAAAGATGGTCAACTACACGCAACCCAAGGTGTCACTACAAGGCGCACCTGTGGCAAACCAAAACCCCATAGGGCCCACTCAACAAGCATACACCCAAAACCAACCTCCCCCTATACAAGCGGCTACTGTGTCAAATAGTCATCAATAGAATCAACACAAACCATGGTTTCAAATCCAACAATGAGATTTCACACCATTGGGAGAGCCGATAGAATCAACTTTACAGAAGTTGATACAATCAAACACTATCACTCTCCCAGAAATCCGGGACTTTGAACAGGATGAAAAAAAACCAAGGTGGTATAATGACAAAGATTTCTGTGAGTTTCATCAGGTCAAGGGGAAGAAAATAGCCAACTGCTACCGATTGAAGCATGCTATTCAAGATCTGATTAACATAGGGATCATCGATGTGAAGAATACTCAAAATAAATGCACAACTGATCACACCATTTTTAATGATACCTTTCATGATCACAACAAGGGAAAAGCCTCCGGTTCTGGTGGACAAACCAATAAAGTTAACTATACATATGCCAACAGTGACAATGTCATAAATTGCATAAATCCTTCAAATAATCATGTGGCCATAATCACTATCAGGGACCAAGGTAACAATTGCGCTATAACTACGCATCGTGATAGAGTCATCTTACAAGGAGTACCATCCTCAGCTACTACAATAGCCAATCCTACAGCAAACTTGGATCCATAAAAAAGCATAGTGGACCAACTAAAGCACACACCCGCCCAGATCTCCATGTTTGACCTCTAGCGCATATCTCCGCAGCATAAACTGGCACTTGACCAAGCACTTCAAAATGTAGCTATTCCAAGGGACATAACACCTGAAAGCTTCCAAACAATGGTCAACCATATAGCAGCTAACAAACATGCTACATTCACAGACCATGATGTGCTGCCACATAAGCCCCTGCATAATGATCCTCTACACTTACTTGTCCAAATCCACAAAAGCGATGTCCGTAGGGTCCTTGTTGATGGTGGATCCGGGTTAAACATTTGTACTCTAAAGTTAATCAAGCAACTGGGTTATTCTAAATCAAGCATTGATGTCACAAAGAGGATAAATATCAGAGCCTATGATGAAGAGGAAAGGTCCTCTAAGGGTATTATCATTCTACCTATTTGCATTGGTCCTGTGGTAAAAAAACACACCCTTCCAAATCTTAGACTTTGAGTTGGGATACAACATGTTACTAGGGAGACCTTGGATACATGAAATGCAAGTTGTACCTTTGACATACCATCAATGCATCAAGTTCCCTCACCAAGGAGAGATCATCATAGAGGGAGATCCCAATCCCTTCCAATATTGTAATGCAGTCCAAATTAGTACCGATAACCAGGTACCATCAAACCAAGATGCAAGCATCCCGTCCTCTTTAAATTTGAGTCCCAAAGATGTTACATGGGCAGTGAGAAAGATAGTCATTAACCAGGATGCAAGTATCTCCTCCCCTTAAAGATGTCACAGAGAAAGTAGGCAAGATATCCATCATGAACAAGGGATGTGGTGAATATAGATATGAAGAGGCTTTCACCATCACGCACATGCCTCTAAGCCCAAGAACTCATGGTATGCCACAACCTGTCATTACAACAGAAACTCCACAGCCAGTTCTATTTAGATGTCCACCCACAACCTTTGTCCGATGGGGAGACATAGCAGAAGAGAATCCTTTTGAGCAAGACATCAATACCTAGTTACATAGAGACTCCCCTGAGACAATCTGACCACCACTACCTTTGGCAAACTACGGTAACGGTTACACAATGATACAAAGATTTGGGTATGATGGTACAACTGGACTGGGGGCAAGACAATAGGGCATATATGAATTGCCTCTCCCACTAACCCAAAGAAAAACTAGAGGTTTGGGCTATGGACAACAAAGCACTAGTTTGGTGATCTAAGACATTCAAGTCAATCAAGAGCAAGTAGCAGAGATGCACTGGGGGCACAACATTGAGCATGTCCTAATAAGAAACATATTAGCGCAGTTGTTGCCCGCTAAAGAGGGAACCACACAATCCCCATTAAACCTACACATAACAATTGATGATAACCAAGGAAGTGAGACATCAGATGAACATTCCATTGAGACAGACTCCCATGAGTATGAGTGGAGATCCCTCCACAACTCTGAACCCTCAATCCGTTATTTTTTCCCTCAAGTCGATATTATCATAAACCTAGCAGAGCTGTTTGAACAACTGACCATTATCGAACAACCATGTATAAACAAACATATCATTCATCTGACCTCAAGTGGTGCATCCTCATCACAGTCCAATTTTGTAGGCACCATATCAGCAGTCTCGTTCAGTCAACCAAAGCCAAACAATAGTGAAAGTGTCTGTCTCGTACACCCTGGGCTTATAGAGTGGGATCAACAAGGACCACCTGATATTGATGTCTTTGAAAATGACAAGGAAATAGCTCATTTCATGGGACTAAGGGAAGGCATTTTGTCAGGAGATCACAAGGCAGGATTCTCTATCAACCTAGATAGACTAGCATACTTCGGGGAGGAAGCTCCTCTTTCCAGTCCACAAACAAAAAAAGAACAAAAGGGTAAAAAGCTAAAAGAAGATGTATCTTCTAGAGAAAACCTCTTTGAGGTGCTAGAAGATGGAAAGAGAGAAATCCTCCCCTTAACAGAGGAGAAATCAGCATTGTTAGCCGAAGAGACAGAGGAAATCAACTTGGGGGATGACAAGAACCCAAAGAACATCTACTTGGAAAAATCTCTCACCCCTAAGGAGAGAGAATAGTTCATCAGTTTCTTCAAGGCAAGAATGATCAATTTCACATGATCTTACTCAGATATGCCAGGATTAGATCCAGAGTTGGTGCTACACCATCTCCCATTGCTACCAAATGCTAAACCTGTCAAACATAAGCTAAGAAAGATGCATCCTCATGTTGCATTGTTAGTCAAGGTAGAACTGAAAAAGCTCCTGGATGCTAAATTCATCAAACCTATACCATATGCGGATTGAATATCTAATCTAGTACCAGTTACGAAGCACAGTGGTCAAATATGAATTTGCACAAACTTCCAGGATCTCAATATAGCATGTCCAAAAGATGACTTTCCTTTAACAAACATAGATATGATAGTGGACCTAACGACATGACATGAAATGCTATCACTTATGGATGGCTTCTCAGGTTACAACCAAATAAGGATAGCACCAGAGGACCAAGACAAAATGGCTTTCACATGTCCTTGGGGAACATATTGTTGGAATGTTATGCCATTTGGTTTAAAGAATGCTGGAGCAACATATCAGAGGGCAATGACAACCATATTTCATGATCTCATCCATAAGACAATGGAAGATTATGTGGATGACATGCTAGAAAAGTCCATACTTTGAAAGGATCATCTATAGGTTTTGGGACCCATCTTTGATAGAATGGAGGAATTCAGAGTCTGACTAAATCCAAAAAAGTGCGCACTCAGTGTCACAGCGGGAAAATTACTAGGGTTCATAGTATCACACAAAGGAATTGAAGTGGATCTAGCAAAGGTCAAAGCAATATTAGAGATGCCGCCACCATCGAACTTGAGACAACTAAGAGGGTTACAAGGAAGGCTCCAATTGATAAGACGCTTCAGAGCTTAACTGGCAGACAAGTGCCACCCATTCCAACATCTATTGCATAAAGACATCAAGTTCATATGGACAGAGCAATGTGAACAGGCATTTCAGATATTCAAAGACTACCTTCTTAAGTCTCTGATATTGGTACCACCAGTACAAGGTAGACCATTGCTTCTATATATCTCAGTGATGGAATCAACATTAGGTGTCCTCTTGACACAACATGATGATGCAGGAAAGGAGAGGGCCGTCTACTATCTAAGTAGGACCTTGGTTGGATATGAGCTAAAATACACATCGATAGAAAAGTCATGCCTGGCAGTTGTTTTCGCTTCCCAGAAGCTAAGACACTACATGTTGAGTCACCAAACAAAATTGGTCACACATATTGATCCTCTCAAGTACCTATTAAGCAAAGCAACGCTCACTGGACGACTGGCCAAGTGGGTAATGATCTTAAGTGAGTTTGACATTGAGTACGTAGACAAAAGAGCGATCAAAGGACAAGTGATCGCCGATCAACTAGCAGAGGCACCGATTCAAGACCACCAACCTATTATCTCTGATTTCCCTAATGAATTTATCATGACATTACAACCGGCGATCGAGGTATGGCAACTTTACTTTGATGGATCATGTACAAACCATGAAGCGGGGGCAGGGATAGTTCTTATCACTCCAGATCATGATACAATTCCAAAATCTTGTAGACTTAACTTCCAATGCACCAACAACATAGCAAAATATGAGGCATTGGTCATCGGTCTAAAGTTAGCCATTCAATGGAGAATCAAGAACCTGAAAGTCTTTGGTGATTTGTAGTTGGTCATTAGCTGAGTTAACAATGATTACATGACCAAAGATGAGAAGCTCATACCTTGCAGAGCATAGATGGAACAACTGCGCACCAAGTTTCATTACATTCTCTTCGAGCAAGTCCCAAGAGCACAAAACAAAGCAGTAGATGCGATGGCTACCATAGCATCACTGATTGATATGCCAGGTAACAATACCAAATTCTAGTTTCTAGTGGAGCAACTCTTGGTGCCATCACATCAGGCATCTATCACAGAATCAATGTGTGTCCTTGTTGGTCCTAAATCCCCATGGTACCAAGATGTCTATAGCTATCTCCAAAACAATGCCTTACCCCCAAACTTGTCTAGGAACCAGAGAAAAGCCCTCATCCACCAAGCCTCTAGGTATACCATCCTCTCCACTACTCTATACAGCCGAAGTCTCGATGGAACATTACTACACTGTCTCACTTCCATGGAATCCTAGAAGGCTTTGTACAAGGTACATGAAGGAATATGTGGAACCCATGGAGGTGGCAACAATTTAGCTAAGAAAATAATCTGCATGGGATACTATTGGCCAACAATAGAGACAGATGCACACAAGCATGTCCAAAGGTGTAGACAATGTCAAATTCATGGAGACCTTATCCATGCACCAGCACAGGAACTAAACCCCATTACATCATCGTTACCATTTTCAATGTGGGGATTTGACCTAGTGGGCAAAATAACACCTTCTTTAGCAAACAGACACAAGTACATCATAGCAGCAACGGAGTACTTCACCAAGTGGGTGGAAGCAATTCCCCTCACTTACATCACTGGAAAACAAATAGGAATGTTCATACTTAATCACATCATCTGTCGATACGGGATCCCCCAAACAATCCTAATAGATCATGGTACCCCTTTCCAGAACAAGGATGTTGAAGACCTATGTGAATAGTTCTGCATCAAATAAGGGTTCTCCTTATTTTACTACCCTCAAGGAAATGGACAAGCCGAAGCTACAAATAAAACAATCTTGAAGATTTAGAAGAAAACAGTGAACGAATCAGGGAGAGACTGCATTTACAGCTTAGTCCCGCACTATGGGTATATAGAACTAGTGTGAGAACACCAACAGGAGCAACTCCTTTCTCCCTAGTCTATGGAACAGAGGCAATATTACCCCTTGAAGTGGGAATCCCATCCCTGAGGATATATTGAAAAACCTAGTTTCTGATGAAGACTATAGAGTAGCAAGGCTCAGTGAGTTAGAGTTACTAGATGAAAGAAGGCAGCATGCCTTCGACCACTTACAAGGCTATCAGAATCGCCTTAGAAGGAACTATCAAAAGAAGGTGAAGCCATGAAAATTTAAGGTAGGAGACCTTGTCCTCATGGAAAATCATAAGAATCAAGCAGAGCGAGTCTAACCTGGTAAGTTTGAGCCTAACTGGCTAGGACCTTTTGTTATTGTCAACTCTACTCAGAGTGGGGCATTCATACTAGCAACACCAGAAGGAGATCAAATCCCTGGCTACATCAACGACATGCACCTGAAGAGGTTCTACCCTTAAAGGTCTCTATTGTTAAGGCATTTACCTACATATCTGGAAAATACCAAAAAAAATCAAAAAATACAAAGTTACCTTGGTGAAAACCTGGCAATCAGGCGCCTTGGCGACAATCAAAAAAAGCAAAAAAAAAAGTAAAGAGAAAACAACATCACTCTCTCAGTGAAAACCTGGCAATCAGGCGCTATTGAGTAGGTACCTTGGTGAAAACCTGGCAAATAGGCGTCAAGTGTTTAAAATCCATCTTCACCATCAATAAGCTCCAAAAGCTTGAGCACGCTTCAATATGCAAGACTAACTATCCCAAGCAATATCCAGAAGCGCAAACCCCTCTGAGCACCAAGCACTTACCCAAGGTTAATACTAGTCCACCAGACTAGGGGGCGATTCCAAAAGTTCTAAAAACTCCTAAAAATCAAGAAACTCATCAAAAATCCTAAAAAGATCAAAATTCAAGAGAAAATCAATCTTCATAAAAAACATTCAATTTTTTTTTTTTTTGCAAAATCCCAAAGCAATAAAACCAACTCAGTTATCAAGAGAGCAAGGGGAAAGCACATCTAGTCAATCAATTGTCACAATCATCGGCTTTGAAAATCAGCATTGGGCCCATCTGACATAGCTTGATCAGCTGCCAAATTGATCAAATCAAAATCTATCAATCAAAATTGTCACAATCATGAGCTTTGCGAACAAGCATTGGGCACATCTGACACAGCTTGATCAGCTGCCAATACGATCTGAGCAATCAAATCTATCAATCCATACTGTCACAATCATGAGCTTTGTGAACAAGCATTTGGCCCATTTGACACAGCTTAATCAGCTGCCAACACGATCAAAGCAATCAAGCCAACCAAGCCTATACAAAGAGCCGAGCCAGTCAAGAGATCCAATCGCATCAAGGAAACACACAAAAAAGTTGACTAGGTCAGTCAAGTCAGTCAGATGTCAGTCTATATTTTGGGGTTATGTTCTTACGCTACTCCAAGATCCACCATGTGAGGAGAGTAGCTATGATAGATCATGACTTATTTTCTTGGATTGTTGTATGTTGAATGTTCACTTCGATTTCAGGGCCATGTTGATTTAGGATAAATGCAGTAGGCACTGTCACTTATCTGGCAGCTGCACAGTTCCACGATACAAGATTAAACCTGAGAAAGAATTGGACATTCCTTCTCTTTTATTTTGCTTATTTGCTTTATAGAATCAAGAGCTCACAGCAATATTTAGATGGCTCTGAGTTGCATTTGGAGTTCTATCTTGGTTTCTATGGTCTTTCCCTTTATGTTGCAAATAAGAGCTCACGATGCTATCCAGATGGACTCTAGGGCCATAGGAGTTCTATCTTGTTTGCTTGGCTTTCCCTTTCAAAAATCAAGAGCTCACAGTGTTATCCAGATGGACTCTGGGTGCATCGGAGTTCTATCTTGGTTTCTTTGTTTTAGATTAATTTCAGAGGACAAGTGGTATCCAGATGGTCAATATCTGGGTGCTTTTGGCTCTCTTTCTTTTCAAATAGGGAACATAGTTGAACCTAGATGGT
>MU224878.1:438880-452700 GCA_018584345.1 Thuja plicata | reverse complement strand
AAATAAATGAATTAAATATTCATTTATCTTCAAAGAGATAACTCCAATTAGATCACATGGGTTACTCCACCCATCTCTCCAGTCCACATGGGTAACTTCACCCACCTCTTCAGTTCAAAAAGGCAACATCATAATTAGCTCTTCAGTTAACCAAACCCTATCTCCTCTTTACCAAATGAAGAGGTGGAGTTTACTGAGGACCTCTCCTGTTCCTTTTGATCTCAACCGTTCATCCCCCCATCTCTAGGATTGATCTCAACCGTTCATATCATCACCAATTCCTATATAATAAACCCTTCATAACCATTTGAAGGGTCCATGATTTCAAGCTCTCGTGCGCCATTACTTCGTCAGTTTGGTTCTAGCATTCAAGCCATCTTGCGACCACACACACACATTTCAATTGTCGAATTCTTGAAGCTTCTCAAGTCATAGACGTTGCCCCGCCAATACTGAGCATCAAGAACAACATTTCAGAAGGAGTAGAGAGAAACAATAGAAGCTTCAAGCATCATGGGGTTTGCATTTTTTGTCTTCCTTTCTCTTGCTTGTACATTTTATTGCTCACGTTTTTTTATTCATTTAGTAGTCATTATATACTTGATTCGCATTCATTTGTGAAACCTTTGCTACTAACCCTCACCTTTGGAAAGTTGTGGGAATCGGAAAGAGAGGCGTACAATACCAAATGGATATTCAGAAACAAGCTGAATGAGAATGGAGAAGTCACTAGAAATAAAGAAAGATTAGTATGCAAGGGATATGCACAAGAAGCTATTGATTATGGTGAAACCTTTGCACCTATTGCTAGACTAAAAGGAGTTAGAATTTTACTTTCTTATGTTGCATTTAAAGGATTCAAGGTATACCAGATGGATGTCAAATCTGCATTCCTAAAAGGAATACTTGAAGAAGAGGTATACATTGAACAACCAGAAGGGTTTGTTGATCCGGACAAGAGAAACATGGTATGTAGACTACATAAAGCCTTGTATGGATTGAAACAAGCACCTAGAGCCTGGTATGAAAGACTTCACTCATATCTCATTAGCATAAAATTTGTTAAAACAAGTGAAATGGTGCAGGAGCACCTAGGTAGGCTAGAAGATGCAATGTAACCTAGGTATTCTTTTGATGTTTTTGGCTTGTAGTGGTTCTAGCCAGACCACTAGGTTAATAAAGGAACATGTAGTTCCTAGTGTGTAGGTTGTAAAGTGTGAGGAAGCCTAATTAGGACCTTAGTGACCTATGAGTCCAATATAGGTCTATTAGGGTGTTTTTGATTTTAGTGCCAAATGTGGCCAAGCAAGGGACTGAGGGTCCCATTACATGTTTAAACATCATAATTAGTGATTTGGGAAAGATTGGACACCTTTTTGACCAAGTTTGGATAGCATATTCCAAAAGTTGTCAATGTTGTCATTGACAACATTGACAATATTTATTGCAAGAATGCAACTTTGAATGAATTAGTTCCTTAACTATCTGAAACCGGTGTTTTAGTGCCTTGGTCAAATATAAGAGGCTGTCCTCGAGCATTTGCAAGGGTTGGCAAGTTGATGTCAGAGTGTGTACGGACTGTGAAATTGAAGAACAATTACAGTTTTTGTGTTTTGTGAGGATATGATATTGTAATGGATTGAATATGTTAATGTAAGCTTTGTTTTTGGTAATGTGGGTTGTTCTAAGACTTTGTGTGGTGGTATTTTTTTAAATTTGATAGTTTTAGTTGCTTTAGAAAAATCTTTTAGTTTTTGTTCTGTGTTAATGTAAGCTTTGTTTTTGGTAATGTGGGTTGTTCTAAGACTTTGTGTGGTGGTATTTTTTTTAATTTGATAGTTTTAGTTGCTTTAGAAAAATCTTTTAGTTTTTGTCCTGTCGCTGGTTTGAATTGGGTAGTGTATGCAAATGGGGTCATAGATCCATTTTCCATCGTGGAACTTGAATGGGCTCTTGTATTATGGAAGTTGACTCCATGTACATTATGTATAGTGAAGGAGGGGCTAAAGAAAGTATGACAACTATTTATAACGTGATTCCCTAGGCGAGCTAGAGATGCGTGGCTAGGGATCACCAGCAGTTGCAGAGTGGTTTGGAGAGATTGAAAGCATTCATTGCTTCAATCAAGAATTGTGAGAAGGTAGTATGTTGAGTTGAGGAACCCTAACTCAAAGGAGAAGTTTGGGTGAGTTTTGTTTTAAGCCCAGAAAATCAATTTCTTGTGCAGACTGTGAAAAGGACCTAAAACCATGAATTTTAGGCATGAATATAGGAGGTACTGTATGGACACCTCTAGAAGCCAAGACCTAAAAAATCCTTAGTTTAAGATTTTTATCAAGATATTGCAGAAAAGGAGCCTAACTAGGCCTAATGCTTGTAGCCTTCTTTTGGGTGTAATTGACTTGGAAATTGGAACTCGTTGAGGGTTTCAATCCCAAATTTGTTTGAGAACATTGGAATTAGTCCAATAAGGAATATTGAAGACTACCTTTCCACATGGAGGAGTTTGGGATCCATTTGGATCAATTTGTGTAGATGGGGCAAGAAAGGCCCATTGAAGCCTAGGAAGGAGCATGGCGAGTTTTGATTCTACATTGTTGGTGTTCACTAGTTGAAAGGATTAGGTTCTTGTGAGAAGAATCCTAAGGAGGATAGGGTTAGTTGAAGAACCCTATTAGGTTAATAGATTGGCCTAGGAGACCCTAGAGGAAGCTAGGGAGTGAAGCAAGACTAGTGTTACATCAGAGTGGTATCAGAGCAAGTTGAGAAACTTGGGAAGTTAGTGCATGTCAGCAGCTACTGGAGAATAAATAGGAGAGTCCAAGATGGTGACAAATGCAGAATTAGCCAATGAAGTTGATGAGAAAAAGGAGAAGAACTGAATCCTTGAGGCAGCCTTAGAGGGTATGAAGTTGAGGCTTGAGGATGTTGCTAATGAAGCAGCTAGGAGCAGAGAAGGGGTGGAAAGCAGTGATAGGGGCAAGAAGGTTGGAGGAAGACATCATTCCAGAACCTGACCCTATCTTGAATGAGGAGCCATTATTTAAGGCCATCAAAGCATTGGGTGGCAAAGCATTGGAAGGAATCACTTTGTTTAGTGGCAAGATGGATGTTGAAGCAGTAATAGATTTGATAGAGGGAATGAAGAACCATTTCGAGTGTGAGGGTGTGGCTGAAGCACAAAAGCTTAAGGTGGCCAAGTCTAGACTCAGAGGGTCAGCATTGACTTGGTGAAAATACCTTCAAGATGAGAGGGTAAGAATTGGAAATCAACCAAAAGCAAATTGGAATCCCATGGCTACCAAGTTGAAGGAGAATTATCTCCCAGAGGATTATGAAATCCAACTCCATAGAAAGAGACAAAACTTGAAAAAAAAGACCTAGATGTGGCCTCATATACTAAGGAATTCCAGAGATTGTGTCTAAGGTATAAATTGCAAGAAGAGGAGTCAATCAAAGTGGCTAGATACTTGGGTGGATTGAAGTGGAACATTCAAGAGGAGATTAGCCTATGGAATCCAACTACAATACAAAAATGTCATCAGTTGGCCATAAGAGTGGAGGAAAAGAACAAGAAGAAGGGTGACTCTAGTTTCAAGAATAGAAGAGGTAGAGGAAGAAACCAAAGGGGTCAAAGAGGAGGCTACCAAGGCAGAGTTAGCGAACAAAGGTCACATGGAGAGAACAAGTTGATAGAGCAGTAGTTCAAGAGGAGGCTATAGAAAAGGTAGGGGTAATCATGGTAGTCCTAACAGAGGAAGAGAAGGTAGGAATAGTTCTTAATTTGCAACCATGAAGTGGTATTATTGTGGGCAATTAGGCCATCCAGCCTATAGGTGTCCTAACAAATCTTCTGCAACAAATAGTGACAAAAGGGTAGCATATGATCATGAGGACATTTCAAGTGTCAAAGCACCTGAGATTGGCCATCTAGATTCAGAGATGGGAGAGAACTTGATGTTCAGGAGAGTACTGATAAGACAACCAATAAAGGATGAGCCTAAACATAGGAGGGCCTTATTTAGAATCAGATGCAAAATTCTTGGTAAGGTTTGTAAAGTGATTGTGGACTTTGGATCCACAGATAATATCATCTCAGAGGAGGCAGTAGTGAAACTCAAGCTAGCCAAGATACCCCATGTGAATCCTCATAAGGTGGCATGGCTCAACAAAGGCCAAACTATACTGGTCAATGAGCAAACATGGGTTGAGTTTTCAATTGCAGGATACAAGGATAGACTACTTTGTGACATCCTACCAATGGATGCTTTCCACTTGTTGCCCTTGGAAATTTTATAATGCAGCAGTATATGATGGGAAGGAGAATTCCATCACCTTCAAGAAAGGAGGGAAGACTTTCAAAATTCAATCTTTACTAGAAGATGAAGAACCACAGTCAAAGACTCCTAATGTGATGTTGTGTAGTGGGAAGAAGTTTGTGAAAGATATCAAGGGTGATGAGAGTGAGGGGTATGTCATTGTTCTAAGACCCAAGGAAGATGAAAAACTAGTAAAGGAGCCATTACCACCAGAGGTGTAGGAATTTATTGAGAAGTACAAGGACATAGTGAGTGATGGCACTCCTGCAACCCTACCACCTAAGAGGGTAATAAGTCACGAAATAGAATTTTTGCGAGGGGCATCTCTGCCCAATAAGGTAGCATACAAGCTTACTCCTTATCAGAACTTGGAGATAGCTAGACAAGTGTAGGAACTCTTGGATCAAGGCTTGATCAAGAAGAGTATTAGGCCTTGTGCAGTCCCAGATGTGTTGGCATCCAAGAAGGGAGTAAAATGGATACTATGCACAAAATCAAGGACTATAAATAGGATCACAATAAGGTATAGGTTCCCTATACCTAGGATAGAGGATCTCATGGATTACCTTGGAGGGGCAATGTACTTTACCAAGTTGGACTTGAAGAGTGGCTATCACCAAATCAAGGTGAAGGAAGGTGATGAATGGAAAATGGCATTCAAGACCACAGATGGGTTATATGAATGGCTTGTCATGCCATTTGGCCTCTCTAATGCTCCAAGCACATTCATGAGGCTCATGAATGAGATGCTCAAGGACTTCATAGGGAAGTTTGTGGTGGTATATCTTAATGATATACTAATATTTAGCAAGACAAGAGAGGAGCATATCAGACATCTAGAGGTAGTATTGAAGAGGTTGCATGAAGAAAAATTGGCTATCAACCTTGAAAAGTGTGATTTCTTTAAACAAGAACTAGTGTATTTGGGATTTGTAGTGTCCAAAGGATCTTTGAAAATGGACCAAGACAAGGTGGCTGCTATCCTAAATTGGCCTCCACCTACCACAGCCATAGAGGTAAGGAGTTATCATGGCCTTGCACAATTTTACAGGAAGTTTATTAGGAATTTCAGTGAGATATGTGCACCATTGATGTATACTATTAAGGGTAGGGTCAAAACTAAGTTTAGGTGGACCATAGAAGCAGAGAAAGCCTTTGAGTTGTTGAAGAAACAAGTGGCTACTCAAATTGTCCTACAATTGCCAAGCTTTGAGAAATTGTTCACCATTGAGTGTGATGCAAGTGGGATGGTAGTAGGAGGGGTATTGAGTCAAGAAGGTAGGCCAATTGCCTTCTTTAGTGAGAAATTGAATGAGGCAAAGAAGAGATATTCTTCATATGATTTGGAACTATATGCTTTAGTCCAATCCCTTAGAAAATGGAGGCATTATCTATTGCCTAAAGAGTTTGTGGTATTTACTGACAATCAAGCTCTTAGCTACATAAATACTTAGGAGAAACTAAGAAATAGGCACTTGAAATGGATGGAGTATTTACAATCATTCACCTTTACTATAAATCATAAGAAGGGACAACTTAATAAGGTGGCAGATGCTTTAAGCTAGAGGTTACTGACAGTCCAAGAAGACCAACTAAATAGCATTGGCATTGATAGTTTCAAAGACTTATACAAGATAGATGAGGACTTTGGGGAAGCATATAAGGTATGTGTTGAATTTCAAACTCATTTTCATAGCAAGTTCTCAGAGTTTACTTTACAAAATGGGTTGTTATTCAGAGGTAACCAGTTATGTGTTCCAAGAGGATCTATGAGAATGAATCTCATACAGGAGAAACATAATGGATCTCTAAGTGGTCACTTTGGTATGAACAAGACCTTAGAGTTGGTGCAAAGGTTCTACCATTGGCCAAAGTTGGTGAAAGATGTCACCAAATATGTGGAACAGTGTGTTGTTTGCATGAAGGCAAAAGAAGGAATGAGTAATGTAGGGTTGTATCAGCCTCTACCAATCCCTAACTAGCCATAGGAGTGTGTGAGTATGAATTTTATTGTAGGCTTACCCAAAACTAAGTAGGGGTATGATAGCATCTATGTAGTTGTTGATAGATTTAGTAAAATGGGGCATTTCATCCCATGTAAGACTACTAATGATGCTAGCCACATTGTCTATTTATTTTTTAAGGAGATTGTGAGGATTCATGGTCTTTCTTTGCGCATAGTATCAAATAGGGATGTGAATTTTATGAGCCATTTTTGGAGGACATTATGGACTAGGTTGTGTACCAATTTATCTTTTGGTTCAGCTTACCACCCTCAAACTGATGGCCAAACTGAGGTGGTAAAGAGGGTGTTGGGTAATCTATTGAGGTGCCTAACTAAGGAGTATGGGAAGACTTGGGATGTAGTCATTCCCCAAGAAGAATATGCTTAACATGATAGTAAGAACAAAATGACAAGAAGAAGCCCATTTGAGGTAGTTTATGACATGCACCCTAGGGGTGTTTGTGAGCTCAGGGAGCTCAGGGATTTTGGAGGTATGGAGTATAGAAGTGGGCATGCTGAGGACTTTACCCATACTATGAAGGAGATGAAAGAACAAGTCAAGAAGCAAATCCAAGATAGTCAACAAAAGTTAAAGCTCAAGGTGGATGAAAAGAGGAGAGAAGTTCAGTTTGAGGTGAGTGACTATGTAATGGTTCATTTGAACAAATAAAGGTTATAGAAGGGTGTCCCTACCAAGCTTCATATGAAAAGGGTGGGACATTGCAAGATTCTAGCCAAGTATGGGGCTAATGCCTAAAAGATAGACTTACATCAGACTTGAGCATATCTCTGGTGTTGAATGTGTAGGACTTAATCTAGTTCAGAGGGAAACTAGATGAGATCAGTCAAGGCAGTCATGGAATCAATGAGGATGTTGAGGCTATTGTATTGCCTCCCAAGCCACAGATGGTAGCTGACAAAGTTCTAGATTCTAGAGTCAAGAAGACCACAAGGCATAAATTCTACATGGAAGATCTGATTCAGTGGAAGGATAGGCCAGATTTAGAGGTCTTATGGATTGCAGAAGCAAACTTCAAGAAGGTGGGCAATTCAGAGGATCTCTTATCCACAGGAGTGTCATAGCTTTCCTTGTTGGGGAGTATGGTGCAGGAGCACCTTGATAGGCTATAAGATGCAATGTAACCTAGGTCTTCTTTTGATATTTTGGCTTGTAGTGGTTCTAGCTAGACCACTAGGTTAATAAAGGAACATTTAGTTCCTAGTGTATAGGTTGTAAAGTGTGAGGAAGCCTAATTAGGTCCTTACTGACCTATGAGTCCAATCTAGGTCTATTAGGGTGTTTTTGATTTTAGTGCCAAATGTGGCCAAGAAAGGGACTAAGGGTCCTATTACATGTTTAAACATCATAATGAGTGATTTGGGAAATATTGAACACCTTTTTACCAAGTTTGGATAGCATATTCCAAAAGTTGCAAAAGTTGTCAATGTTGTCATTGACAACATTGACAATATTTATTGCAAGAATGAAAATTTGAAGGAATTAGTTCCTTAACTATCTGAAAATAGTTTTTTAGTGCCTTGGTCAACTATAAGAGGCTATCCTCAAGCATTTTCAAGGGTTGGCAAGTTGATGTCAGAGTGTGTACGGACTGTGAAATTGAAGAACAATTACAGTTTTTGTGTTTTGTGAGGATATGATATTGTAATGGATTGAATATGTTAATGTAAGCTTTGTTTTTGGTAACTTGGGTTGTTCTAATACTTTTTGTGGTGGTAGTTTGTTAAATTGAATAGTTTTAGTTGCTTTAGAAAAATCTTTTAGTTTCTGTCTTGTCGCTGGTTTGAATTGGGCAGTGTATGCAAATGGGGTTATAGATCCATTTTCCACCGCGGCATTTGCACATGCTCTTGGATTATGGAAGGTGACTCCATGTATATTGTGTATAGTGAAGGAGGGGCCCAAGAAAGTATGGCAGCTATTTATAAGGTGATTCCCTAGGCGAGCTAGAGATGCATGACTAGGGATAACCAGCAGTTGCAGAGCAGTTTGGAGAGATTGAAAGCATTCATTGCTTCAGTCAAGCATTGTGGGAAGGTAGTATGTTGATTTAAGGAACCCTAAATCAGAGGAGAAGTTTGGGTAAGTTTTTTTCTAAGCCAATAAAATCAATTTCTTGTGCAAACTATGCAAAGGACCTAAAACCCTAAATTTTAGGCATGATTATAGGAGGTACTATACAAACACCTCTAGAAGCCAAGACCTAGAAAATCATAAGATTATTGAAAAAGGGTATCAAGATATGTTTTTATTTTTCTGACTTGCTAATATTTTTTGCAAGATATTGGAGAAAAGGAGCCTAACTAGGCCCAATGCTGGTAGCCCTCTTTTGGGTGTAATTGACTTGGAAATTGAAACTCGTTGAGGGTTTCAATCCCAAAGTTGTTTGAGAACATTGGAATTAGTCCAATAAGAAATATTTAAGACTAACTTTCCACATGGATGAGTTTTGGATCCATTTGTATCAATTTGTGCAGATAGGGCAAGAAAGGCCCATTGAAGCCTAGGAAGGAGCATGGTGAGTTTTGATTCTACATTGTTGGTGTTCACTATTTGAAAGGATTAGGTTCTTGTTAGAAGAAGCCTAAGGAGGATAGGGTTAGTTGAATAACACTATTAGGTCAATATATTGGCCTAGGAGACCCTAGAGGAAGCTAGGGAGTGAAGCAAGACTAGTGTTACATCATGAAAATAGCAATCTGTACTTAAAAGAAGATACCGATGGTAATATTCTGATTGCTGAAATGTTTGTTGATGATATCATTTTTGGGGGAAATGAATTGTTATGCAAATCCTTTGCTAATGAAATGAGTAAGGAATTTTAAATGTCTATGTTTGGAGAGATCAAATTATTTCTTGGTCTACAGATTCTTCAACAAGATGCAATCATATATATCACATAGTCCAAATACAACAAGGAAGTGCTGAAGATATTCAAGATGGAAGATTCCAAACCAGTTGGAATACCTATGGCTACCGGATGTAAGCTGACAAAAGAATACAAATCATATGAGGTAAATAAAACCTTGTATAAATCTATGACTAGCAAACTTGTGTATGTTGATCATACCATACCAGATATAGCACATGCAGTTGGAATAGTTGCAAGATTCTCTACTAATCCCAAATAATCACATATGATTGCTGTCAAAGAATTTTAAGATATCTGAAGAACACCGAGGACTATGGATTATGGTATAAAAGAGAAGGAAAATTTGAGCTACAAGTCTATACAGATGTTGATTGGGTTGGAAACATTGATGACTGAAAGAGCACAACTGGAGGAGCATTATTCATGGGTGACAAATTTGTCACATGGATCAGGAAGAAGCAAGGATGCATCTCTCAGTCTACTGCAGAAGCAAAATATGTAGCTGATGCTGCAAATTGCTCAAATATTGCATGGATTGAATAATTGCTGGAAGGTATGAATATGAAGATTCTTGAACCAGTAATTATCTATTGTGATAACACCAGTGAAATTAACATTTATAAGAATCCAGTCATGCATGCTAAGACTAAACATATTGCTATAAAGTATCACTATCTAAGAGAACAAGTGCAAAGAAAGGAAGTGACACTAGAATATGTTCAATCAAAGGAACAGTTAGCTGATATATTCACCAAGCCATTACCAAAGGATATATTTGAGTACCTGAGAGAGAGACTAGGGGTCCAACCCTTGTCTATCAGTCAATACGCTGACTAGGAGGTTGCATCAGCCTATACCAAATCTGAAGATCAGTCATGTTGATGCAAACACTAAGATGGATAGCAACAGATACATTTGTACATAGCAAGGTACAAGTATGCATTGAAAATTAGAACATTGTATTGTTGATGGATAGGGAAATTCAAGGAATATATTATGTAAAAGGATGGAAGATGATATAAATAGTTTTTGTTTGGCCTTGTTGTCAAAGGGAGAGAAATTGATTACATATGAAATATCCATCTAAGGGAGAGAAGCAACAAAGGGAGAGAGTTCAGACAAAGAGAAAGATTGTTGTCAAAGGAAAAAGAGAAGGGATTAAAGACAATCATTCTGCATGAAACAAATCTAAGCTATTTTGAGCTTATCGAGAACCAAACATTTGTAATAGTTACAATAGGAAAGCTTGATGAAACTGTTATATTTCATATTTTATTAGTAATAGTATAGTATGATAATGTAGTATGTTTCCATCAATGCCAAAGGGAGAGATTGATGACATGTAACTGATTGAATGTTTGAAGATATTAAGTTGAACACCGAAATGCAGAAGGATAAGGTAAGACATTAAATTAGTTAATGGATTATATTTTCATTGATGTCAACTTGATATAATCTAATCAATTATAATCAAAGTGTCAAAGAATTTAGAGAATTAGAGAGATAAAGATTATGCTTTTAGTAATGCATAAAAGACAATCATTCACAATGTGACTTCAAACACCAACGGTCAATGGAAACTGATGGACAAAGATCACCGAAAGTCAAGTCACAATGATGCCCGAGCAAGAACACTGACGAGCATTATCGACAAGCATGATCACAAGCATAACTGACGGCTAGAAACATAGTGTAAATCGATGGAGAAGCCCGAGGAGAACTGAAGTGTTGACCGAAGCTATCAAAGAGTTAAACACCGAAATTAACTTGAGTTTAGAAATGATAAAATATATAGCTGACAGAGCTAAATATGGTCTTAACTGGTAGTTATCTTTGTTTTCATCGACAAAGATAAAGCTAGAGATAAGTAAAGGATTTAAAGCTATTTTGTCCAGTTGGCAAGAAGATCTCTGTGTGATAAAATAAGAGTTTTTCTTTAAATCTAATTGGCGAGAATTGTGGATCACGCCAAGATCAAGAAAATCAAGAACCTAACAATGGTGAGATCATGTCTATAAAGAGACAAATCAATTTATTATGAATTATGGTGGGTGAATGAATAAAAAGAGGACGTTGAAGAGAAACTAATGAAGAGAAACTTCACACAGTCCTGATCAATCAACCTGAGGAAAGAGCTAAAGTTTTCTGCGGATAGCAAGCAACAGAGCACAATATCACCGAGTGGAATCAAAGTGGAGCAAAGGTATAAAAAGAGATATATTGATCAAATTAGTTTATGAGATTACAATAGATATGAAAATATGCAAGTACAAGTTGTATATGTGAACATGTCATACTATTTTAGTTTAACTATTGATTCAGAAAGTCTCTTAACCGAGCGAGATTTAAAGATCCTTTCTATATTGAGATACATCCCAAGGAGTATTAAAAATTTTGATCATGAAGATTGCATAAGATACTAGATACCTATTGACAGGGTAAGTGAGTGTTTGATCAAGGAATGTAGCATAGAGATGCTCAATATCAAGTGATAGACTAAACTTTTAAATCCTCTTGTATGCACCCTAAAATGGTCGCCTAGACTTTCGGCCCCATTTTATTATTTTATCATTTTATCAAATTTCTGAATCAACATTTTGGAATGTTTTCAATTCAAATCAATTTCCTTGATCAAATTGTAATTAATTCAATTATTCAATTATTTCAATATTTCCTAAGGTTTGATCATTTTTATCTAATTAAAAGATTTAATTTTCTTTTAATTGAATAAAATTTATCTTATTTAAATAAAGTAAATTTCTCCCTTTTAATTAAATAAAATTCCTCTTATTTAATTAAATTAAATTCCTCCCATTAAATTAAATAAAATTCTTCTAATTTATTTAATTAAAAGAAAACCCCTCTTTTAATTAAATAAATAAAAATCCCACTTAAAGCATTTTATTTGATGAAAAAGGAAATAAATTAAATGAAAAAGTAAATAAAATCCCTTTTTTTTCACATCTTCCTAAGTGGTGGGATTTTTGCCTCTTAATCATAGCCTTTGATTTTTGCCTCTTAATCTCAACCGTTCACTTTCTTATAAAAGGAGACCTCTCCTTCTCATTTTCATATATTAGGTTTTTATAGTATTGTTATGCTGCAGGTTTGGAGAGCAATTTTGGAGGAGGATTTGAGCACTCAAGCTTGGATATTGCAACTTCTCTCTTCTTATCTTCTTCTTCTTGCATCCATGGCTATTCATGTAGATTAGATTCATATTTATTTTCATAGATTAGATTTGCATTTGTATTTCTTTTCATAGAATAATCATGCATTGTTATCATTTAGATTAATTTCTTTTCATGCGTTGTTATCATATAGAGTAGATCTCATTTTAATGCATTTGAATCTCTCATTTCATGGTGTACTTTCATAGGCACTAACTAGGTCAATCTGAGGGCCTCCATTTCAAACCTTTGCACTCCATGACTAGAGAGTTATGTATCGATATTTGAGGCCTCATTCTTGAGCAACCTTGGATGGAATGATTCATAGAAGTGTGTCAACATTTTAGCACACATTTTTGGCACCCACCATGGGGCATATGCTCCTAATTTTCTTCCATTTTATTCAGATCTCAGATTTTCTAATCTTTTCATAAATATTTTATTGAAGTTTTTCAAGCCTAACCCTTATGCAGATTTGCTTGGAGATGAAAACCCTAGATTTTCAAATATTTGATCATATCACCCAAACATCTTGGATTTTTGGTCTAAATTTTTTATTTTAGGTTGGAGACATATCAGTGAAGCTCTAGTAAAAAATTTAGAATTTTTTGAGGTATTTTGAATTTTTTATAATTTTTCCTTTATTTTTCATAAAACCTTAATTGTCGGCGCAAATCAGTGAATTTTTTAGAAATTTTTACATTTTCAGAAAGGTATTTAAATTCTACAGGGGTTCCATTCTTTGAGTTTTAAATTTAAATGCAATATCATAGCTCATTTGGTCAATTTATGAAAACTAGTCTATTTTGGGAAAATGGCTCCTTAGGGCACAAATGAAAAGATATTTTTAAAATTCTGACATTTTTGGAAATCTCTCTATTTTTTAATAGGGGTCTCTTTTTTGTATTTAGGGTTTGGGATCTGAATTCATGGCATATAAGTCCAATCTTGTTGACTAGGTCAAAAATCAAAATTAAAAAAGGGCATTTAATGATTAGCTTGCATTTATTTTTCACATGGTTCAATGCATGATGTGTGTTATCATTTGGATTATATTTTGGTTATTATTTCTCCTAAAAATTTATTTTCAGATCTAACCCTAGGGTTTGATATAAGTTAAATATACATTGCATATCTTGTTTGCTTGTCTTGCTTGTTGGAGAGTTCGTGGGGATTGCTTGGACTTGCTTGGATAAACAACAAAATGATTTGTGTTGCATTGGATTTGAGGTATTTTTTTGATCTCTATAATATTTGGATTTTGGAAATAAAATGAACATCTCATGTGTCTAGCTTGAGTGTTTCTTTCTTTCATAGATCACATTTCCAATTGGTGCTCTAAAAATGGACCTAGATTTGCTTTCTTGCATATATATTTCACATAGTAATTAGGCCCTATGAACACTATTTGTGGCGATCTTGAGAGAGTGGGCTT
>MU224878.1:422047-438784 GCA_018584345.1 Thuja plicata | reverse complement strand
TGAGCCTTGAATGAGGTGATTTCAAATTAGTGGGTTAATGAATCATGTTTGCTATGTTTTGGTGAGGTGAAGAGGCTAGAGGATTATGCTCTTTTCCCTTTTGGGAGAATCAGAAACTTGGAACCCTAGAATCCAAACCAAGTCCCCATGTGGTCCATATTGTGAGTCTTCCTTGTTAGAGAGAGTTAACCATAGTGGACATTCCCTTTAATAGGTAAACCATGTGTACGAAACCTCAAGCAGTAATATCCATTTTCACCATGGTAGTGACAACCGCTATATAAATGTCCTTGTGGAAGAAATCTCCACGAGTGTAGTTTCTTGTGGGTGTCAAATCTCCTCAGCAGCTCCTGACTGATTAAATTCTCAGACTGTGTCAAAACCTCGGTGCGCCAGGATTGGATTTCACCCACTTGAGATTGCAAAAGTTGCAAATTCAAGCCATTACTAAGAACCATAGTGCAACCAACTTTTTATTTTCTATGGCTATTTGTGTGATTGGAAAACATTTGAGAACATACACAAGTAGAATTCTTATGGAGTAGAAATAATATGACACTATCTATGTTCATGTGCAAGGTTGCTTTGTCCCTTGCTCATTGTTTGAAGACATTGATTGCTTGAACTCCCTGATTGCTGTCTTGCGTGCCTGATTCATCATAAAACCTGTTAATGCATCTAGTTGGTCAATTAAAACGAACAAATCTGAGTTCTCGAGTGATAAAAACTTCAATTGGTCTCCCCAAAAAGTACTATGACATGTTTCTCAATGTCCAAATGAACTTAAATGGTATCAATTTGCACAAAATGACTCTTGGTCTTCTTTCTTCTGCATCTCTCATGTCTTCCTAGTCTTCCATTTCCATTCTTTCTCTTCTTCCTTCACGTTTCTTCCGTTTCTTCCTAAGATCTTCACGTCTTCTTGATTCTTTTCCTCTTATTATCTAGTCTATCTTCTTCGTATGCACCCTAAAATGGTCGCCTAGACTTTGGGCCCCATTTTATTATTTTATCATTTTATCAAATTTCTGAATCAATGCTTTGGAATATTTTCAATTCAAAACAATTTCCTTGATCAAATTGTAATTAATTCAATTATTCAATTATTTTAATATTTCCTAAGGTTTTCAATCATTTTTATCTAATTAAAAGATTTAATTTTCTTTTAATTGAATAAAATTTATCTTATTTAAATAAATTAAATTTCTCCCTTTTAATTAAATAAAATTCCTTTTATTTAATTAAATTAAATTCCTCCCATTAAATTAAATAAAATTCTTCTAATTTATTTAATTAAAAGAAAACCCCTCTTTTAATTAAATAAATAAAAATCCCCACTTAAAGCACTTTATTTGATGAAAAAGGAAATAAATTAAATGAAAAAGTAAATAAAATCCTTTTTTCTTCACATCCTCCTAAGTGGTGGGATTTTTGCTTCTTAATCATAGCCTTTGATTTTTGCCTCTTAATCTCAATCGTTTACATTCTTATAAAAGGAGACCTCTCCTTCTCATTTTCATATATTAGGTTTTTATAGTATTGTTATGCTGCAAGTTCGGAGAGTAATTTTGGAGGAGGATTTGAGCTCTCAAGCTTGGATATTGCAACTTCTCTCTTCTTGTCTTCTTCTTCTTGCATCCATGGCTATTCATGTAGATTAGATTCATATTTATTTTTATAGATTAGATTTGCATTGTATTTTTTTTCATAGAATAATCATGCATTGTTATCATTTAGATTAATTTCTTTTCATGCATTGTTATCATATAGAGTAGATCTAATTTTAATGCATTTGAATCTCTCATTTCATGGTGTACTTGCATAGGCACTAACTAGGTCAATCTGAGGGCCTCCATTTCAAACCTTTTCACTCCATGACTAGAGAGCTATGGATCGATATTTGAGGCCTCATTCTTGAGCAACGTTGGATGGAATGATTCATAGAAGCGTGTCAACATTTTAGCATACACCTCTAACAACTTCACACCTAACAGTGTGTTTGTGACCTTTAACAGGGTTGGCTCTTCACCGAGCTCACTCCAGAAGAGTGAAAATTTTGGGTTATCAGTCCCAAGTGGTTTTTCCCTTAACATGGTTTCCATGTTAAAAATCCATGTTTCAATGTGTTTATGAGTCATTACTTTAGTGTTTTGCATTACACATAGGTAATTTGGATTGATCAGTATACTCTAGATAATTTACTGTCTTTCAGTAAATTAACAAACTGATATTTGGTAAACATACAGTAGAAGGTTTAACAAAACATTCTGAGCAGTAGTAATGTGATAATAGTATTTGAAGGCATTCATCTTATAGGACTGAAGATAACTAGAGGCTTAATATTGTGGTACTAAGTTTTTGGGTTGATTATTGGAATATTCTTAAGACCACTGATTCACCCCCCCTCTCAGTTATTACTAACATTAGATTAATTCTTCAAGACCCTTACTTTGATATCAATTATTAAATATACCTCTGGATGGTGAGGGAAAGGGAGGGATGAACACATACGCACTAAAGCTAAATTGTTTACTTCAATAAATGCTTGTTATTTATTTGATCCAACTAAGTGGAAAACCAATGAGGTAAAAACCGTTATGAGAATCAAACTCACAGTATATGAATAATTGATTACAAGAGTTTAGGCCACAAGCCAAGGAGCACACTACCATTTAAAAGATCTTGTGAATTATGATACTAATCCTAGATAAGGCACCAAAATTAAGGCAAGATAAAGGATATTTTCA
Source organism: Thuja plicata (assembly GCA_018584345.1). Classification (NCBI taxonomy): domain Eukaryota; kingdom Viridiplantae; phylum Streptophyta; class Pinopsida; order Cupressales; family Cupressaceae; genus Thuja; species Thuja plicata. Next base: position 436,037 of record MU224878.1, on the reverse strand, counting down.
AATTAATACACCAACCATAGATCAAGATATAATGATTACAAGGAATGGACTGACTTGAGACACATTCTCAGAAATATTAGTTACAGTTCTCTATTTATGCATTACTGATTGATTTCATCTCTACTTGTCTACCCATTTACTCCTTTGTACTTCACAACATATTATGCACAAAAATCCATAATTCACTACTCACAATCCATCTCCAAAGGATAACCTCCTTTATATATCCAACGTAATACAAAATACCATATATTAGGTTGGCCTAATAAGATATAGCATGTGACATATAGTTTGTCGGCTCTATCTACAATCTTTGAAACATGTAGATGGAAAATAAAGTGTGTTAAGCATCACAATGTGTCAATAAACCTTCCCCTAGATCCAAAATATTTCTCATGACTACCACACACCACTACAAGGACCAAAAACTCTTGAGTCAACCACAAAAGATAAAGCAATAAATACATGTTGGTCAAACCAACAAAAGAGGTGGTATGGAGATACAAGATTATTGTATAAGCACAACATGAAATTACCTTACATGATTATATATATATCAATGATCTCCAATATTAGATCACTTGATGGTGGAGGAATGCATAAAATTCTTGGAAACTATCACACTGTCTCTATCAAGATGGAACATTGAACACTGTATCTCTTATTGTGAGTCAAGTAAGACCATGATATCTGAGAATTAACAACCTTTTATATCAACTAGAACAATACATTGATATGCAAGAAGGAAGAACTCAACATGCTAGGACACAAACCAAAAGTTCGTTCACAAGAACAATCAACTATAACCATTCTCAGTTGATACAAAGAGATATGGCAGTGGGGGCCAAAGGATCTCCCAAGTACCAAACCAACTTGTAGATACAATGCGGAAACAACAACAACACAGTGAGAGAAGAAATAACAGAGATCCTTTTCATTAATTGATCAAACTCATTACATGTCGGTCTATAAGGCCTTCCCAATTTTGGCCATATACATTCAGTGAATTACAGATTGATCTTCATACATGCGAGGTCACATACCTACCTTCTATATTATTCAATACTTAATCTTCTATTAAAATCTGATATCAAAATCCTCCCTCTAAAACTACCCCTAAACTAAGAACATAGAAACAAATATATACAAGAGTCCACCAAAGAGGTCGGCACTCAAATCCACAAGTGAGACCCAGATTTAGGTCCACACAGATCCCAAAGATAGACCCCACATTAATTAAGCCACATAAATTAAATGCAGAAGTCGGCCACCAGATCCAACTCCAAAATAAATAACTCAAGCAAAGGATGAGTGAGCAATAGAGTGGCTCGGGCAAAGAACACCCTGAGCAACAGAACATGACTTAGGCCAAGCATACCCGAGCAATAGAAGACAAACTTGAGCGACAAAAAATGAACTCAAAATAATCATGCCTGAGCGACAGAAACACAAGCAAAAAAGACCAACTCAAAACAAGCATACCCAAGCGACAGAACCTGAGTAACATAGCACTTCACCGAGAAGCCTCCAAACAAACTAAAGAACAAAAGTAAACATATTTTTTGTTGAGAAGGATTTCCAAGGACCTAAGATTCTCCTACATCAGACAATTGGGGTTACAAAAAATAATTCCCTGAATCATGTGTCAGGTTCAACTTGAAATGAATCCAACTTAGATTGAGAAATCCAAGATGAGTCCTCAATCAATCCGTTCTTCCACTTTACCAGATACTCCATGTATTCCTTTCCTCTTGTACTTCTGCCAATTCTCTATTTTAAAATCTTCTCAACTTCCTCTATCTATTTCTTAGGATAATAACTCGGTACTATTACTTCTTCATCAGGTTCATGATACTCATATAAGTCTGGAATATTGAATATAGGTGATATATCCATGTCATTGGGTAATTCCACTTCATAATCACTTCCACTGTCAAATCTTCTCAATATTCTGTAAGGACCAAATTTGTTCATCTTCAGTTTACCATATGTTCCAATAGGAAATCTACCTTTCCTCAAATGAACCATTACAACATCACCAACTTGAAATGTTTTATGTCTTCTTGATCTATCTACACTATCCTTGTATTTCTGATTACTTTTCTCCAGCTTTTGTTTTACATCTTCATGCAATGTCTTCATGAACTTAGTAAATTCCTCTTCTTCAGCACTTCTTTTCTCTTCTCCAATAATATCTCTCAAGTCTGATACACCTCTCAGTTGTGTGCCATGAAGAATCTCAAAAGGTGTCTTTCCAGTACTTCTGTTTACTGAACTGTTGTATGCAAACTCTACTTGTGCCAACATCAAATCCCAATTACTTGGTGTGTCTCAAACTAAGCATCTCAACAAGTTACCCAAACTTCAATTTACAACCTCTATTTGTCTATCAGTCTATGGATGAAATGTAGAACTATACTTAAACTCAGTATCCAACTTCTTCCAGAGTGTTCTCCAAAAACAACTTACAAACTTACTGTCTCGGTCAGAGATGATACTCCTCGGTAATTCATGCAATCTGACAATCTCCTTAAAGAAAAGATCTACTATATGTACTGCATATGATGTTTTCTATATGGTATGAAATGTCTCATCTTAGAAAATCTTTCCACAATAACAAATATGGAATCATTACCTCTTACTTTCCTAGGTAAGCCAAGAACAAAATCCACACTGATATCACTCCAAGATTTATCAATAATAGTAATTGGTGTATACAAACCAGTATTCTTACTCACTCCTATTGCAACTTTACAAACTCCACATATTTTCACAAACTTCTAAACATCCTTATACAACTGAGGCCAAAAATACCCATCCTTAAGCAAACTCAATGTTTAATCAATGCGAAAATGTCCATCCAAACCACTACTATATTTGTCCTTTATTAAATTAGTTCTCATTGAACCTCTTGGTATACAAAACTGAATACCTTTGAACAACATATCTTCCTAAATGAAATAATCTTCATACTTACTTGATTGATTTGAATTTGGTGCTCTGCACACTCTCCACTGCTCAGAAAAATCAGGATCACTTTCATACAAACTCTTCATGTCATCAAAACCAAGAACTTCAATCCTCATTTCAATCAACAGAGATCTTTTTCTACTCAATGCATCAGCAAATCAGTTAGATACTCCACTCTTATGCTTTATCACAAATGTGAAACTCTGTAAATATTCTACCCATTTCATATGTCTCTGATTCAACTTATTCTGACTACCCAAATATTGTAAAGCCTTGTGATCAGTATACAACACAAATTCATTTGACATCAAATAATGTCTCCATTTCTTCATAGCTTGAACAATAGCATAGAAATCTTGATCATAGAAAGAATATTTTCTTTTAGCATCATTCAACTTTTCACTAAAGAAAGAAGCAGGTTTACCTTCTTGAGTCAACACAGCTCCAATTGCACTTCCACTTGCATCACATTCAACTTGAAATACCTTATTAAAATTAGGTAATGCTAACATGGGCAATTCAACAACCTTCAAATTCAAAGTCTCAAAACTCTTAGCAACTCCATGTGTCCATTTGAATTCTCTTTTGTCTCCTCTCATTGTCTTTGTCATAACATTACAAATAGAACTAAAATTTCTGATAAAGTTCCTGTAAAAAATTACCAATCCATGAAATTATCTTACCTCAGTGATATTCTCAGGTGTATTCCAACTAATCATATCTTCAACTTTCTCAGGATCCATCTTCAAGCCATCAGCTGAAATTACAAAACCCAAATACACAAGTTCTTCTTTCATGAAGGAACACTTTTTCAGATTTATCAACAACTTTTCCTCTTTCAATCTCTGCAACACTTGTCTTATATGCATCAAATGCCCTTCTCTAGTCTTAATTAATATCAGAATATCATCCAAGTATACAATCACACATTTATTCTATAATTTCTTTAAAACTTCATTCATTAACCTCATAAAATTACCCAGTGCATTAGTTAAACCAAAAGGCATAACCAACCACTCATACAAACCTTCCTTTGTCTTGAAAGCAATCTCCCATTCATCACCATCTTTGATTCTGATATGATGCTATCTACTCTTCAAATCAATTTTGGTAAAATATCTTGCTCCACTCAAACAATCCATTATGTCATCCATTCTCGGCATAGGAAACCTATACTTCACTACGATCTTATTGATTTCTCTTGAATCAGTGCAAATTCGCCATTCTCTATTCTTCTTAGGTGCCAATACAACAGGTACTGCACATGGACTCAAACTTTCTTAGATCAAACCTTTGTTCAAAAATTCATGAACTTGTCGTTTAAGCTCTTCATTCTCGGTCGGTGTTAACCTATGTGGTACTTTGTTTGGTAAATGTGTGTGAATGAATTACACCTTCATGAAAGTAGTTTATTTAACTACAATTCTATAGAATAATAATATAAATTTAAGCTAATAACTGCAATTAAATCAATAAGCATCTCATGGCTCTCTATCTAAGCATGTTGATCACGCTCTTAGCCTTAATATCTATCAATTACTGTCCTAGAATGAGAATTTTATGAAGATAAATGCCTAAATCTAGCTCAATTTTCTCATATTATGATAATATTGGATCCAAATGCACTCAAAATGATCTCCATAATGCTAAAATGATATGATAATCTCTTAATTATGCTCAAATTGCTATGAAAATGACAAGAGGTTTGATGCTTTGCATTCAAATTTCTAAGATCTCTAATGCTCTCAAAATGGCTTCTATTTATAGGATTTTTCCAAGTGTAGGGGTGGAGTTAATTGATCATAGTTAAGTCATGGTTGAGTGAGAGGATTTCAAATGGTTTCAAATGGGGGGAAAATTTAAATGATTATCTCAAAGGTTGGGACAAAGAGACAAATTTGAGTGATTGAGATTAAAAGTTCAAAATGAGTGATTGAGATTGCAAATTAGGAGTGATCCATGTGCTTTGTGTTCTCAATTCCCATTGGTTTCTCAAATTCATGTTGAAGAATATTAGGATTATTTAATTCAAACAATTAATTAAATTAGCCATGTAGGGATGAATAGGTTCAATTTGATTTTTGATTTAAATTATATAATTAATTAATTAAAATCAATTATATAATTTTGATTGTCCCTTTTAGGCTTATATTTGGTTATTTGATGTCATGGTTAATTAATCCTTTTGATTTTGTCCAATTTGATTTAATAAATATCCATTTGATTTGATTTTGATCTATTTTGATGCAATTTGATGAGATTAGGAGAAATTTGATGAAAAATGCAGATTTGGCTGATTAGAGAACACTTGGTCAATTTTAGGTGTCTACAAATGCCCCTCTTTGAATTGATGTGTGAAGCACATTGATTCAAAGAAAATTCAATGTACTAATGACTGATTCGATGTTGATTGATTGATACAAAACCTGATGCGAAAATTGATAACCTGATATGAAACTCTGATGAGAAACTTGATGAAAAACTGATGCAATGCCTTGATTTGATAGATGTAGAACCTAATACAAAATTGATGCAGAACTGATGTAGAATGCCCCATTGATAAAAGTTTGAAATTTTAGTGCCCCAGATTTGATGTAAGATATGATGTAGAATCCTAATTTTGATGATATGATGATGCCTCCTCAGAAATGAAAGCATATTAATGTCCATATACAAAAGATTAATGAGACTGATGTAAAATAAGATCCAAGATGTTTTCATTTCTAAAAAAACATTGATGATGATGATGTCACAACATGCCCTAGTGTGCAAAAAATGAAGATTAGGTCTAACTGGGTCAAAAATCTCTCCAAAATTAGGGTCAAATAGCTTAAATAGGTCGAAAAACCCAAATTTACTATTCATTTTCACTTTTTACCATAGAGATTTTTCTCTGATCCTGGTGAGATTGACAGCAATAGTGGTCCCCATTCAAGAGCATTGGTTCAAGCGAGCACACCAATATAAAAGACCATTAGACTACGGACCTCTGGTAAGTGGTTTTGACCTTCCTAGTGCATTTATTGCATTTAAAGATGCTTTCTAGATTAGAATGTGCAAAATGCCGCATAGGATAGTTTTAATGATGCCTAGGGTTGTTAAACACTATGTTTGCACAATGAAATGATGTGTAGGAGTAGTAAAACATAGCCTAGTAGTTAGGTCAAAAATGACATCCAATGTTTAAAATGTCGTGTTACAAACCCTTCGGGAAATGTATGTCTTAAATGTCATCTAAGAAGTTTTAAATGATACTGTAAAGTAACACCTCTGAAGATTGAAATCATGTGTATGATGTTTAAAATTATGCATGGTGTTTGAAATGATGCGTACACTTAGCCAAGTGACGCCTGCTAGAAAAATTGATAAAAAACCTGATTTAGGATGAACAAACTACTTTTGATTGATCGTCTGGATTACCAGATTGATTTCCAAGATAGATAGATGTGTTTCAATTATGCTACTAAGTGTTTAGGATGTTAGAATAATCATATAAATGAATGTTTAATGTGTCAATCAGATTTGGTAGAAAAAATGACGTATTGCTCCCTTCTCAAGATCTAGAGGTTAGGAACAATAGGTTGATGCGCTCAAAAAGAGAAAGGATATATTTGATTTGTTTGATTGAATTGAAATGATCCACTGATATAAAGATGCTAATATAATTCACTTTGTTTACAAAATGTAGGCACATTTTCGTAAGTTATATGTACGAAATGTTGCATCTTGGATTTTTGATTTGGTTGATGAGCTGACGGATCCAGAGAGATAGATTATTTAGTAGTGTGGTTTAGGATTCCTTCTTGATCTCCCTCAATTTCAGCTGAACCGAGGTTTACTTACAACTATGGTAGAGCGTTGGCACTCTGACCATAATACTTTCCATCTACCCCTCGGTGAAATGACTATCATGCCTGATGATGCTTACAGATTATTGAGGATTCCTACCTGGAGAGAGGGAGTATATTATGATTAGGTTTACGATGGTAGCACATGCAAATGGGTGTTCAAAGATGACACTATTGGAGATGATACCATTATGTGGGCTTAGTTTGCTTCATTTCCCACTTTTCTAGCGATCTTGGGTGTAGTCATTGGTGGTTTACTTCTGCCAAATAGACAAGGTCATAGATTCTTAGTTGGATGGGGTCACATTTTGGAGGACTTTATTGCACATCCTCGGAGATTTGATTGGGGATCCTGTGTGTTAGCACAGTTGTATCATGATTTGCATGAGGTTGTGTACAAAGCGAGTGTAGCGATATTAGTGGGTGCAGGTTTGTTATAGTTATGGACCTGGGAGCACATCTTGATCATGAGACCTATAGAAGCTCGAGTTCAAGGCCGAGGATGGCCATATGCATTTTTATATGATGGCATGGTTATCCAACATTGTTTGGTAAAACTTAAGTATTGGTGCCACATCATTGATGATATTGATCAGGTCGTATGGAGACCTTACCTTGGTTGTGAGGGATGGTGGGAGGATGACAATGAGCTTCCATATATGTTTTTTCCATGGTGGATGATAGGTTGATTACCACTTGTTATAGAGAGATTCTATTTTGGGAGATTTTCTAGGTAGTATGGTCGAGTGCAGGACATGCCTCAAAGTATGGCTTTATATGCTCGAGTTCATTTAAAGAGATCTATGTGGGGAGCATAGGTAGATTACCAGTTTGCATGCACTAATATTGATTGGTTGGGATATGTCAGATGGGAGATATTGGAGCATGTTGTTGATGCAACGATGTTTGTTGAGTACCGAGAATGGTTCTCTCATCATAGATTTACTAGATTTATAGATCTTGCAGAGCCTATACCAGATGTAGATGAGACCTCTGATGATGACAGTGGAGATGGTGGTGATGGTGGTGGTGGTGGTAGGAGGAGAGAATAGAAACAATGAGTTCAAAGAGCTCCTCTAGTACAGAGAGCTGCGGGACCTCGGATGAATGGTGGTCATGTGAGAGCTCAAGGTGGTGGATTTGGTCAGTGTAGACATAGACATGTATAGGTACCTTTGCGAAGAGAGGCACAACATATACCAACTACAGATTAGGGTAGGCAGAGACATAGATAGATATAGTTTGCTAGACAGGTTCCCTTATAGGTTCCTTTACAGGGTCAGGGTCCTCCTTAGAGACCAGCATCTCCACAGAGATAGGTGCCTCCTCAGGTAGATCCTTAGGTTGTTGTATCACAAGTTCATGTTGCACCAGAGGTAACTCTTGCTCTACAGGAACCTCAGGCTCCTCAGATTCCTCCCGTTGTAGATGTTTTGTTACAGGATGTGAGGAATTTGCATGTAGGGATGTCTGCTATGACTGGGCAGATAGATCAGGTGACCACTATGCTACAGTAGTTTTTGACTATGATGGCACAGTTGCCAAATGTTGCTAGTACGATTCAGACACCACTGACTTCATAGGATAGATGGAGTGACAGGGATCCACATGGAACAAGGGGTACAAGTACAGGTGATGGATCAGGTGCTGCTGTTGGTGATGGATCAGGTGCCCCTACTGGGTCTTGAGACAGATCTAAGATTTGATCTTCTGATATTGCATGGATGTATCATTTGTATTTTATTGATTAGGACTTTGATTATGGATCATTTTGTCGATGTATCTTGATATACAACTTTGGTATACTCTTTGATGATGGACATGATGACAGTAATTTTCCATTAGTATACAAACAACACTTTTGGTAAGCCTACACTGAAAGACAAGAAATAGAAGATCATATTAAGAGATCACCAAAGATGACTAAGTACAGAGAGAATCAATGAGACAAGTTAGTGTGTAAACTGAAAAATCACAAAGTAGAAAGATAAAGTGGATCTCGACAGAGGAGCCTGAAATGCAAGTTATAGTGCAGACTGACAAGACAGATACAGTGTAGACCGACAAGATAGATGCAGTGCAGTCGATAGACAAAACTGAAGGACAGTCAATCATGACCGACAAACAAAACTGAAGGACAGTCAAAGCATGATCGACAAACAAAATTGAAAGTTAGTTGCAACCCACAAAAAGTGGATCTGACTTCCACGTCAGATAAAGTAAGTGTATTCTATTTATAGGATATTTAATTGTTTTAAATCCATTTATTTAGGGACAAGAAACATTAATGTATGCGTTTTAATCAGTCTAAATGATTTAAAACACATAGACTAGGAGATCTAAGTATAAGTTGTAAACCTGATCTTAGAGTCAACACTATTTTTTATCAAAACTCAATGAATTTAATCCATCTATAAATAGATGATGCAATCATTCATAAATATGTGTGTATGAGAAAGAAAAAAGAGAGAGGAGAAAAAATGAGCACATCTATGGATTGAATTGAGAGTTTCAAGAACCAGAACATAAAAAGAAGGATTTGGTTAACAGAACCAAGAACAGAGGAAACCAATAATCAGAGGTATTAATCAATCACAATTAGGTGATAATATTTTTCTTGTAAACTAAATTGGATCTGTATCATCAATAAGAGATTGCATTTACTAGGTCAATTTGTAATTTTCTATCATTCTAACAAGTGGAGCAAAGTGTAAAAAATCCTTTCAAGGAAGGTGGATTTAGCGGTCCAACATCAAATATCTTAATCAAGTGCACACTTAACATTGTTGCTAAAGCTCTTAGCAGAGTAGACTTTAACAGGTCTCCACCGATACTCCTAACAGGGTCGATCATCAGAAGTGATCACATTGTAAGCCTTAACCGACCCCTTCCATTCTGCAGATAGTGAAGTTTTGTGGGTGCCATCCCCACAACAGTTTTTACTTCCTATCAAAATTTTTCTACTATATCATATCTTGTGTTATGTGTCAATTAATTTCATGAATGTTTCTATGAATGATTCACATGTTTATTAATGTTATGAATTGATATAACTCACATCAAGATAGTTTAGATCACATTGAATGGACATGTAATTGATTAAAGGATACACCAAGTTTTAGAGGTACTGATTCACCCCTCCCCTCTCAATACATACTTCCCATTAATCCCAACAGGACATTTATTTATGATGACTCCTTGATTACCCATTGATGTTGTTATGATGTTGATGTGAGATTTCTTTATATGCAGATCTACATGATTTCTGTGATGCATTTACTCTTTTTATGCTATGGATGCAATGTCTTATATTATGACATAAATAAATGGATGCAAATGATTTATGCAACTTCTTCTATATGTTTTTGATCTTATCATGATGCTATGGTTTATGCAATGCAATGGTAAAATGAATGCAACTATCTTTTTGGATTTTGATGTATGCAACTTTATTGATAAAATGCAATTTTAAGGATGGAAATGAATAACGATTTAATGATTCTTTTCTTTGCTTTTCTTGTGATGTATAAAGATAATGAATAATGATTAATAAATGAATGGATGCAAAATATAATCTCACATTATTGATTTGAAACCACTGAATTGATTGGACTCCAAAAAATGAGTAACCCCCTTTGAACTTGGAAAAATCCTCTAAATAATGCAATTAATCTAGCATGAAAATGCAATGCAATGCAACTAACTGTCATTGATTTTTGTAAAAGAAATGCAAAAGAGATATTATTTTCATCATTGAGTGTTGTGGAACTAGGAGTCAATACAATCCTTACTAGCGCCACTGCGACCATAAGAATATGAATATGACTTTCAGCTCATTTAGTAACCTCTTTAGGAACTAGTACAACCCTCACTAGTTGAGTGACCAACTATGGGAGTATGAATACCGGTTTCATTGGATTTAATGTTGCAAGTGGGTTTTGATATTAATATATGGAAGATCTAAATAGCCAAGGTATCTTTTTGCATAAACAAACAAAGGTTAACCCTCCTTCCTATATGGATTTTCTTGATGGTTCTTTGATGACCATGTCGTTAGATGAATTCACACAAGTTAGTGGATCTTCCTCAAAATAGTCACACAAAATTCAATAAAAACATCACGTCTTCATCATCACCAATCTAGTCGAAACATCATCGATTAGCTAAAATGAACATGGATTGAAAAGGTCAATAAAAATCATCAAAAATTTCAAGTGTTTTGCAATGTATCAAGATTTTCAATAAGAATTCCAAACATTCTAATCATTTAGGGTATTGTCAATTTTTAATCCTGATAAAATAAGTCAATGAAGTTCAAGGATCAAGTTATGCGATCAAACTTTTTAGGTTGAATAATGATATCCATCAAAGGTTCCAAAATATCTCTCCTCTGAAGTTCTGAGAATCTGCTTCTATCATGTGACCAAGATATAACACTTCTGAATCCGTTTGTACCAAAAAAAAAAACTAATGATTTTCCCCCCAAGTGATAAGTGAAACCATGTTTAAAGCTTGGGCAAATGAAACCTAGAATTAACCATGCAGCTGAGAGACTTTATTATGACTATGCACAAATGATGGATGCAACGAGTATGTACAAATGAGATGGTGAAATGACAATATGTACAAATGCAACTAGGAAAGACCTAAGGAAACAAAAAGCACATGTTTCTAGGTTTTCACCTTTTGGGTTTATTGTTCTTTTATTTTAAATCTTTTTTGCTTTTTTTGCTACCAAGGCGACTATTGCTAGGTTTTCACCAAGGCACTTTTCTCTTTTTTCAATTTTTTTTTTATTTTATGATTTTTTCTTTTTTGTGATATCATCAAGGCACCTATTTGCTAGGTTTTCACCAAGACAATAATTTTCTAATTTTTGAGTGTTTTTACTTTCTTCATGCTCAATTTTCTCCTTTTTCTGATTTTCTACTATTCCATTATTTGTTGATTGTTGATCTTTATGATTTTTTTGGATTTTGATCTTTTCTCATTTTTTTGGATTTTTTACTTTTCTCATGTACAAAGAAGATGCTAGCTCATCTGATACACACTCATCTGGCACTCTTTTTTTCTTATACTCTTTCATCTGATTAGGTATGAAACCTCTTTAAATGGATGCTATTGATGGGCTCTTGCAACTCATCACCTTCACAATCAGCTAGTTTGTAGGTTATCGTTCCGAAAGAAGAAGTGATGACAAACGGTCCAAGCCAATTCACTTCCCATTTTCCCTTCTTTTCTCTATCAACTTAATTTTTAGGGTTTTCTCTTAATACTAAGTCTCCCACTTGAAAGGTTCTCGATTTAATATGCTTGTTGTAGTTTCTTGAAATTCTGTTATGATAGACCTTCAAATGATCATATGATTGTGTTTGATGTTCCTCCAACAATTCCAATTGTTGAAGTCGCGCAACCCTATAATCCTCATCAGTGATTAATCCTTGTAGTGAAACTCTTAGGGATGGAATCTCAACTTCTAAGGGTAAAACAACTTCGGCCCCATAAACCAAGGAGAATGGTGTAGCTCCTGTTGGTGTTCAGATACTAGTTCTATAGGCCCACAAAGCTAGGTTTATCTGAATATGCCAATCTCTTCCTGATTATCAATCGATCTTTTCAATATTTTGAGGATATTCTTGTTCGTAGCCTCAGCTTGTCCATTACCTTGAGGATAGTTAATGGAGGAAGAATGGTGAGTGATATGAAATGTTTCACAATGTTCATCTACATCCTTGTTATTGAATTATTTTCTGTTGTTTGTGATGATGACATGAGGAATACTATATCTATAAATGATGTGATTAAGGATAAACATGGAAATCTGTTTTCCCATTGCAGTTGTTAAAGGAGCGACCTCTACCCATTTAGTGAAACATTTTGTTGCTGCAAGGATGTATTTATGTCCATTAGAAGATGATGGGTAAATCATTCCAATAAAATTGAAACCCCATTGATAAAATGACCATGGTGTGATAAATGGATGTAATTCTTGTGCAGGTACATGGATCATGTCTCCATGATATTGGCATTTTGAACAAACTTTCACAAATTGGCAAGCATCTTTCTCTAAGGTTTTCCAAAAATACCCCATGCAAAGGATTTTCTTAGCTAAATTTAATCCACTTGAATGTGACCCATAAATCCCCTCATGGACATCTCTTAAAGATAATCTTGATTCCTCTTCCTCTAGACACCTAAGGAGCATTCTGTCAAGACCCTTGCGATACAATGTGTCTGATAGGATGGTATAAATATTAGAATGAATTTAGAATAACTGAGAGGGGAGGGGTGAATCAGTTATCCTCAGGTCTAGATGTAGTAAATAAAAACTTTCTATACTTTAGATCTACTCGGCAATAGTAGCATATACCAACAACTTTAATCATGCAGTTTACTGTCAATTAAAATTAGCTTGTAGTAACATAATAGTAAAGCAAACCATAAGAATTTACAAAAGTTGACACAAGTATTTAATGTGGAAACCCAATATGGGAAAAACCACTAGTAACATGTTACCAAGTTTTCACTCTTCTGAAGTGATGCCCTATGAGGAGCCAACCCTGTTAAAGGTTACAATAACACACTGCTAGGTGTGACCTAGTTAAAGGATTTAATCACCCTGTCAGGAGTGGCCTTGTTAGTGGACTTATAACATTCCAATCTAAATGTCACCTTGTTAGAGGATTTATACAAATGAATATTAAGTCAACCTTGTTAAAGGATTTAACTGATACAATGGTAAGAAAGTAATCAGCAGTTTGTGATCTGGTACATACAACTTACTTTGCAATTCAGATCCAATTACATCTCTGATGTTAACTTACTGGATAGCCTACATTGTCATTTCAACCTTTTGATTTGCTTGGAAATCTGTCAAGCAATCACACATGCAACTTTCTGCCTCTGCCTTTGCCTTTTCTGCTAGATCATGCTAAACAATAAATCAACTATGCAAACCTTTTGCATACATAGCCATTCATCCACTTGCACCACATAATGAATAACCCCTGAGGTTATCATATACCTCTCTGGCTAGGTCAGATAGATCTTTTTCCGCTTAAACAAGATCATAGATCTTAGGTTAGGTCAGATCCAACGGATCATTCCATCTTTGCATAACATTTACTTCTCCAAAGTAGTCTCTAATTAAATCTTGAAACCATGCATTAATT
>MU224878.1:370351-421997 GCA_018584345.1 Thuja plicata | reverse complement strand
TCTTTTTCCGCTTAAACAAGATCATAGATCTTAGGTTAGGTCAGATCCAACGGATCATTCCATCTTTGCATAACATTTACTTCTCCAAAGTAGTCTCTAATTAAATCTTGAAACCATGCATTAATTATAGTTACCCATACATTAAATGAAGTGGATCAATCTTTAATTAATATTACACTTCCCAATAAAATCAACTAAGTCAGCCAGAGATCTCAAATCTCATCAATAATCAAACTTCTGTAAGTCGGCCTTCATCACTATTTTCACTCGACAATTTCAATGGTGCTCGGTATCGAGCAACTTTTTACTTGTCACAAGAAAATTTTCTCAGAACAAGAAACTTTTCTCGTCATAAGCAACTTTACTCGGCACAAGCCAAACTTTTCTCGGCACAGAACAACCAGAAAAATTGTCTTTGAAAGATAAACAACTAATTACTTTGCCAGAGTGCCAACTGATCAAATAACCTTTAAATTACCTTAACTCAACCATTCACTTGGTCTTCTTGTTAAATCTTCTTCATCAACAATAGATATGGTACTCAAACAGATAGCAATAGTCTCACCAATTAAGGTTTGACATCAATGACAAAATAACAATTGCTTGCAATGTCACTTTCCAACAATAACAAGTTGATTGTCTTATGAAATGTAGTTTTTGAGCATGAGTTTGGTCCAAAGGTAAGGTTTGGTCTTTAAGATAAGTATAGATTGGTCCATACCAGGGTGAGTCATGTCCATTAATAAGGGCAATTATTTGGGTACCAGGTAAGTCAAATGCCAGTTTTTCCAACTCTTCCACGAAGAATTCATACCTCACATTTTGATCAGGCGTTTGGAATAAAGAAGCCAAAGTAGCCATTGCATTAGCTGCTCTATTTTTGTCTTGTGGAATTTGCTCAAAATTTATCAAGGAAAAATATTTTATTCAGTCATCCACCATCCTTTTATATGGCATCAATTTTTCATCTTTGGTGTTGTATTCATCATTGATTTGATTGATGACTAATTGAGAATCTCCATAAACTTGCAATTCTGTGACATTCCATTCTAAGGCCATTTTGATTCCTATGACCAAAGCTTCATATTCAACAATATTATTTGTGCAAGGAAACAATAGTTTGTAAGATTTGGGAATCGTGTATCCTTGAGGTGTTATCAAAATAATTCCTGCCCCTGAACCATTTTGAGTATAGGATCTACCGAAATATAAAGTCCATGTCTTTGCTTCCACATTAACAATTTTTGAATCACAAAACTCCACTTGAATTGGATATGTAGACTCTAAAGGATGTTTGGCCAATTGATCAGCAATCTCTTCTCCCTTTATTGCTTTCCTATCTATGTACTCAATGTCAAATTCACTAAGAACCATTACCCATTTGGCAATCCTTCCCGTTAGAGCTGTTTTACTAAGTAGATACTTCAATGGATCAATTTTGGCAATTAACTTCACTTTATGCATCAACATGTAATGTATTAGTTTTTGAGAGAAAAACACCACTGCTAGGCAAGATCTTTCCATGAAGCTATAGTTCAATTCATATTTTATCAATCTACTCAAGTAGTAAATGACTCTTTCTTTTCCTTCATTGTCTTCTTGTGCCAATAGAACCCCTAAAGATTTCTCCGTTGCTGGTATGAAAAGTAATAAGGGCTTGCCTTTGATAGGTCAAATTAATATGGGTGGGTTCACCAAGTATGTCTTCAATAATGTGAAAGCTTGTTCACACTCATCATCCCATGTATAAATGGTGTCCTTATGTAGAAATCTTGTAAATTAATGGCATTTTCCACCAATTGGGAAATGAATCTCCTTATGGATTGAAGTCTTCCTTGAAGAGACCTCATTTAACTAATATTCTTGGGAATTTCCATGTCCATGATTTCTTTCACTTTCTTAGGATCTACCTCTATGCCTTTTGCAGAAACAATGTAGCCTAAGAGTTTGTCGGATTGCACACCAAAAGCACATTTCTTTGGATTTAGTCTCACTTTGAATTTCTCTAATCTTGTGAAGATATTTTCTAATATTGTTAAATGACCCTTTATTTCATGTTATTTTTCTATAATATCATCTACATAGTCTTCTAGGAAGGTATGCATCATATCATGGAAGATAGTGGTCATTGCTCTTTGATAAGTGGCTTTGACATTTTTGAGGCCGAAGGGCATCACATTCCAACAAAAGGTTCCCCAAGGGCATGTAAAATATTTCTTTTCTTGGTCTTCAAGTGCAATTTGAATTTAATTATATCCGCTAAATCCATCCATTAAGGAAAACATAGAATGACCCACTGTTAAGTCCACTATAGCATCAATGCTAGGTAGCGGAAAATCATCTTTTGAGAAAGAAAGATTAAGGTCTCTAAAATCCATGAAAAATATAATGGATTTGTCATGTTTTGTGACCAATATAATGTTTGATATCCATTTTTCATATGCAATCACTCTTATGAATCCAACCTTGAGTAGCTTTTCCAATTCACTTTTACTAAAAGTGCCACATGAGGGTGCATCTTTCTAAATCTCTGCTTTATATGTTTGATGCCGGGTTTCACATTAAGATGATGCATTATAAATCTTGGATCTAACCCTAGCATATTGGCATAAGACCACATAAATTTAATTTACTTTTCTTGAAAGAATTTGATGAACTCCTTCCTTTCTGATGGACTTAAGGATGTTGCTAAATTAATGAACTTGGGATCTACTTTGGTACCAATGTTAAGTGTCTCTGTTGGTTCAATAAGGATGGGTGACCTTTCATCTTCATGTTCTAGTAGGGTATCCAACCTCTCTTCCTTAGGTACCACAGTTGGGTTTTCACCTTTGGAAACATCTGATATTTTTACCTTTTTAGGTTCTAGCACTGCCACATGGTGGTTTTCACCACTAGATCTTTTCATTTTTTTGAATTTCTTTATTTTATTTTGTGGATTGAGGGGTTGGATCCCTACCTCTATCATTATTTCTAGATTGTATTCATTGGTGGAAGAATATGGCTCAACCGAATTTAGGTATTGGGCCATTGCATGGTCATTGGGAAAGTATAATAGGTCATTTGGTTCAGATAAATCCCAATCAATGAGTTCTGGGTGCATTAGGGCTAAGGATTCATTTGGAAAATTATCATTTGAGGGGTTTAAGGACATGAACTCATTGTATCACTTAGGTCTATGACATGGGCTTCCTCAAGGTGTTCCATGGAAGTAGGATCAAAATCCTCTTCACTAGATCCCTCTTGGATTTTGATGGGAAAGAATGTGTGAGGATTAAATACAAAGTTTGAATCACCCCCCATGAAGGTACCCAAGGTTCACCTATCCATTTATTATTCATATATGCTTGAACTATATTATATTCTTGAGGTTCACTTGATACTTGTGTAGAATTCAAACCTTGATACTCAGTGTCTTGACTTGTGACGTTAGGAATGGTAGCATATGTGTGAATAACATCAACCTATTTATCATGACAAGACTCTTTGAATAGGTAATCCCACTCATAATCTCTAGAATCATCCTCACTCTTAGATCCTACCACATGTACATGTTCATGAAAATCATGCATAGGGCTTGAACTTTCTCCTTTTTTTTGATAACCTATTCTAGATTTTTCTTCTTTTGATCTCCAAGCTGCTTCAATGGGTTCTAGCAATCTTCTATTCCTAACTCCTATGGGTCCTCATCCCTTGTATCCCATTTTTTGCATAATTTGATACCCTTTTCCATATTTCTCGGTTTGGATATTGATGTGTTGTCCTCTTTCCATGGGATTGTTTGAAGTATCTTCCTCTTTGTAGAGCCATAGTAACACTTCATTGTCCTCCTTTTTTAGGGCTGATTTTTCACTCTCTCTTACAAAATGAGAGTTATATTTGTGAGGTGGATGAGCACTTGATGGTTTTCCATGTGTCTTAGGTGAAGTTGGAAAATCAAATAGGGAAACAAAATATTCCCCCACTCCTTTGGAATTGATTCTACATTGCTTTTCAAAGTTATGCATCACTTCATTCATCTTTTGGTACTGGTCCTTCTTGGATTATTCTCTCTCATCCTTGGAAGGTTTCAAAATTTCCACCTTTAATGTAGAAGTTTTAACTGAATTCTAATGTGAACTTTGACCCTCATAACTCACTTTCTCCTTTCCCTTAGTTGATGTAGTTGAGTTAGTTTGATTAGGGTTTGAGATAGATGTAGCATTTGATGTTAAATTTGAACCTTCCTCTTTAGCTTCTTCAATGGTGACATTAGGGATGAATCCTTCCCTATTGTGAGGAATAAATAACTCATGGCTAGATTTTAATGTGTTGCAATATTGAAAGGGATTAGAATCTCCTCCAATTGTGATCTCTTCACCCATGTGCATAAATTTTATGCATTGATGATAGGTGGAAGGTACCGCTTGCATCTCATGAATCCATGGTCTCCCCATTAATATATTATACATTAGCTTCATGTCAGGGAATTGACATATGGTGTCTTTATTTATAGGTCCAACTTGAATAGGTAGAAAAATCATGCCTTTCAAAGATCTTTCTTCCTCATCATAAGCCTTAATGGTAATCTTCTTTTTAGGATCACTGAATGATTTAGTTAACCCTAAAGAATTGACAAGGTTCAATGTGCAAATGTTAAGACCAGCTCCCCCATCAATGAGGACTCTCTTGACCCTATGCCTTTGGATTAAAACTTCTACATGCAAGGGAAAGTTTTGAGGATGATTGATGGACGTATCATCTTGTTCGGAGAATGAAAGGCAATGTGGTGCAATGATATGTTCTACCATATTTTGAAACTTATCTTCCTCTAAAGTTATAGGAATATTAGTCTCCATTAGGGATTTTTCCAAGATCTCTTTGTGGTTAGGAGAAATTTTCAACAACTCCAATATAGAAATTTGTGCTAGAGTTTTGTGTAGTTGATCAACCAAACTATAAGGATTTATTGAAGAAGATGTTGGTTTAGCCAAAGTAGTTGTTGGAGTGAGACCAAAAGTTTTAGGGGCACTTCCTTGTAGGGTAACTCTTGCTGCTTGCCCCCTAGTTACAACATTAGAGGTCTCTTTGTTAGGTTGTTCTTTTATTACCACCACATTGATAATACTATCATGTTCGGATATGAAATTAATAGTATTGTCATACCTATGGGAAAATTTAACATTTTTGTTGCCTCTCGAGTTGTTTCGATTGTTCCCTCCATTGTTAGCATTGGAAGA
Source organism: Thuja plicata (assembly GCA_018584345.1). Classification (NCBI taxonomy): domain Eukaryota; kingdom Viridiplantae; phylum Streptophyta; class Pinopsida; order Cupressales; family Cupressaceae; genus Thuja; species Thuja plicata. Next base: position 416,778 of record MU224878.1, on the reverse strand, counting down.
TTTACCTTTCTCATACTTGTAGAAAGGATTTTAAATGCTACGTGATCTCCGTTATTTTGAGGTACTTCTACCTTAATCACACCATTATCAATAAGATCTTGCACCACATATTTTAGGCACATGCAATCATTCATCTTATGTCCTTGATTCCTATGGTATTCACAATGGTTAGACTCACTTAACCATGTAGGCTTGATTTTTGGTTCATAGGGTTGAGCCCTTGGTAAATCAATAATCTTATTTTCAATAAGAGTCCTTAATGCATTTTCAAGTGGTTCACCCAAGCAAGTGAACGTCCTCTTAAGTGTTGGTGCAAATAAGGGTTTAGGCTTGTTAGCCCCTTGATTGTTCTGAAAGTTATTATTATTGGTATTGTTGTTGAAAGGCACTTTGGGTGCTTGATTCACATTTTTATCTTGAGCGGATCCTCTTGTAAGATTAAAAGGGGTGGACTTCAAATTATTTGCCTCTACAATTACTACAATTCTATGGAATAATAATGGAAATTTAAGCTAAGAATTGCAATTAAATCAATAAGCATCTCATCGCTCTCTATCTAAGCATTTTGATAAAGCTCTCAGCCTTAATCTCTATTAATGACAGTCTTAGAACGAGAATTTGATGAAGATAAATGCCTAAATCTAGCTAAATTCTCTCAAATTATGATAATATTGGATTTAAATGCACTCAAAATGACCTCCATAATGCTAAAATTCTATGATAACTTCTCAATTATGCTCAAATTGCTATGAAAATGACAATAGGTTTGATGCTTTGTATTCAAATTTGTAGGAAATCTAATGCTCTCAAAATGGCTTCTATTTATAGGATTTTCCCAAGTGTAGGGGGTGGAGTTAATTGATCATAGTTAAGCCATGGTTGAGTGAGAGTATTTCAAATGGTTTCAAATCGGGGGACAATTTAAATGATTGTCTCAATGGTTGGGACAAAGAGACAAATTTGAGTGATTGAGATTAAAAGTTCAAAATGAGTGATTAAGATTGCAAATTAGGAGTGATCCATGTGCTTTGTATTCTCAATTCCCATTGGTTGCTCAAATTCATGTTGAATAATATTAGGATTATTTAATTCAATCAATTAATTAAATTAGCCATGCAGGGATGAATAGGTTCAATTTGATTTTTGATTTAAACTATACAATTAATTGATTAAAATCAATTATATAATTTTGATTGTCCCTTTTAGGTTTATATTTGATTCTTTGATGTCATGGTTAATTAATACTTTTGAATTTGTCCAATTTGATTTAATAAATGTCTATTTGATTTGATTTTGATCCATTTTGATGCAATTTGATGAGATTAGGAGCAATATGATGAAAAATGCAGATTTGGTTGATTAGAGAACACCTGGTCAATTTTAGGTGTCTACAGTAAACTAGCTCCAGGAATCAGATCCATACAATGACTGATATCTGTCATTGGTGGAAAACATCAGGTACATTATCTAAAATGATCTCCTTGTACTCAGTGAGTAACTCCTCAAATTTTGTAGGAATGTCATCTTCTGTATTCTTACTCTGTTTGTTCAGAATCAAAGCATAACATATATCATTTATTTTCAAATCCTTAACAAACTATCTACCTTCCATAAACAAAGTTTCACAGATTTACATATCTCACCAACAGATTCTTCAACCAAAGGTAACAAAACTTTTTTCTTACCATCAACCCAAATAAAATATCTATTCAATCTTCCATCATGTATAGCATGTCTATCATATTGCAAAGGTATACCCAACAAAATATGACAATAATCCATTGGCATAATATCACACAACACCTTATCATAATACTTTCCAATTTTTAGATTCACAAAACATTGTTCACTCACCATTAATGTATGCTCATCCTTGATCCATGAGATCTGATAGGGTTTCAGATGCTTCATCCTTTCCAACTACAACTTTGTGACCATTGCCTCAGATGCTAGATTCTCCAAGCTTCCACTATCAACAATTACCTTCCAAACTTTGTCTGCAACTCTACATCTGGTCTTGAACAAACTTTTCCTGACATGATCTTGCTTATCCTTCTCACTCCATAGTATCCTTCGGATCATGAGATTTCCTTCCTTTTCATCTTTATTCAGTGACTCTTCTTGTACCAAAGAATTTCTTCTACTACCAACTTTATTGCTTGCATGTGTACATTTAAAGGATTTATATTCTTCTTCTCCACAATTGTAACAAGTTACTTGGAACCCTCTTTTGTTATAACCACCTCAAGAGTAATTGCCTCTTCCTCGGTATGAACTTCCACCTTTCCATTCAGCCTTTCCCTTGTCTTGAGATGTGTCTGAAATTGACTTGTCTGGTTCAGATCTACTAATTTCACCATGAGATCTACCTCTTCCTTAAGGGAATATACCACCTCTACCTCTTTGTCTTTGTTCATATCTTTTGTTTAATTTCTCCTCAGCTTTTAGGGAAAATTGATATGCTTCCTCAATTCTTTCCATCTTGACCAAGATGATCTCATCTTGTATGGAACTTCTCAATCCATTATGATATCTTGCTACTCTTTCCACTTCATCTTCAACATGTCTAGATCTAATGTCCAATCTATAGAATTCCTCAGTATATTATTTTACAGATCTATCTTTCTACTTCAAACTTTGCATTCTCCAAACTAGGTTAATTTGATAATCACAAGGTAGAAAATTTCCTTTCAATTTGTTTACCATCTTATCCTATACCTTGATTTTGTCTTTACCTTTCTTCTTTCGATCCAATTGCAGATGTTCCCACCATAAGGATGCATGACCTTTCAACTTTGTGCTAGCAATCTTCACCTTCTTATCCTTTGATACATTCTCATATTCAAAGTAATTTTCCATCTTAGTTATCTAGTCAATCAATTCATTAGAATCCAACTTTCCACTATACTTAGGAGGATTAAACTAAGGTGTGGATTTCAAAATTGTCAATGCTCGCAAGAATTTCTCTTCTTCCTGATCCATCATAGGTGCAGGTGCAGCTTCACCTTGAACCTCTTCCAATTCATCATCACTAACATCCTCAAGATGTCTTCCCCTGCACTGGGTTATCTCAACAACTTCCAATCTTGCATCCATCTGTCTAAGCATATCAGTTAGACTTGGATCTGCATTTCCTCTCCCACAAACCATCTTGAATCCCTCTGCAATTGTAGGTCAGATCACAATCTGCTACCCTACAACAATATCACCAACTAGGGTTAGGGTTTACAAGAAGGAAATTAGATCTCACCAATGCTCTGATACCACCTGATGCAAAGAGATATGGAAGTGGGGGCCAAAGGATCTCCCAACTACCAAACCAACTTTCAAATACAATGCGGAAACAAAAAAAACATAATGAGAGAAGAAACAACAAAGATCCTTTTTGTTAATTGATCAAACTCATTACATGTCGGGCTGTAAGGCCTTCTCAATTTAGGACATATGCATTTAATGAATTCCAAATTGATCTTCATACATGCGAGGTCACAGACCTTCCTTCCAAATAATTCAATGCTTAATATTCTATTACAATCTGATATCAAAATCCTCCCTCTAAAACTGCCCCTAAACTAAGAACATAGAAAAAAATATATACAAGAGTCCACCAAAGAGGTCGACGCTCAAATACATAAGTGAGACCAAGATTTAGGTCTACACAGATCCCAAAGATAGACCCCACATTAATTAAGCCATATAAATTAAATGCAAAAATCGGCCACTAGATCCAACTCCAAACTAAACAACTTGGGAAAAGGATGACCGAGAAACAGAGTGACTCGAGCAAAGAACACCCTGAGAAACATAACATGACTCAAGCCAAGCATACCCAAGCAACAAAATAAAAACCTGAGCGACAAAAAATGAACTTGAAACAAGCATGCCTGAGCGACAGAAACCCGAGCAACATAGACCAACTCGAAACAAGCATACCCGAGTGACATAACCCGAGCAACATAGTACTTTACCAAGCAGCCTCCAAACAAACTAAAGAACAAAAGTAAACATATTTTTGGTTGAGCAGGATTGCCAAGGACCTAAGATGCTCTTGCATCATTAGTAGTAGACACCGTAAACCAATAACTTAATGTAGATCTCAATATGAAAAGAAAAGGTCCATAACAACCTCTTAACTCTTTCTCCAAAGTATATCCATACTAGAATAAAATAAAAAAAATCACCATAATTAATTGAGTCAACCAAATACCAGCATAGACAATAATTCCACACTTGAGCACCATACCTTCATTGTTGAACAAACCAACATAAGATATCTGAATTGGAATACCACACAGATGTTAGTAGCATGTCCACCAAACCTCACACTAGGAAATATCAATGAAAATCAATGTAGAGTGTTATTTTGACATGTCCTAACTATTGCTGACAGCTAGCCTTATTGTAATCAAACAAAAAAACACAACTTTAACTTTCAAAATTTAGTGGGCCTAAAATAAGATAGTGTAACATTCACAAACCATACATTAGAATAATAAATTTGCAAGCCATCAACTTCTTAGTTGAGAAATGCAAAGAATTCTCCCATAAGGGCTTTAGATACTCTTTCCTGCATATACTTGGCTGCCATACTTGTCACCTTCCAAATATACACCATATTGACTTCTCATCATCAGAGAAACATTTGATCATCCAAAACCAAAATTCAAATACAGTTTCCTACATACAAAACTTAAAATACTATTTCTTGCATATTAGACTCAATAGTTTTTCCTACATATCAGATTTCAAATACTCTTTCCTGTATATTTTAGCTTCCCACTTGAATTTGATAGCCATGACAACACCAATCTTCATCAGGTGCAATACACTAAACACGCACAACTTTTCACTAGAAATGATAGCATCAAACATATGATTATAATTTCATATGTCATTCTAACTCGCAGAGAGCTTCATCTATATAAGACACATCTCTTCATTAGGTTGACATCAATGCACATAGTAGGTTGACATTAATGACAACACTAAACACTTCTCTCATACTTTATGTGCTGAGTACAATACTAAACTCATACACATCTTCATCAGGTTGACGTCAATGCACACAATATGTTGAAATCAATGACAACAAAAAACACATAATACTAACAAAAAATAGTATAAAGACATAGGTATATTCTCTAAAAAGTAAATATAAATTATTTAGTCATTTTGAAAGTTTAAGGCTCTTGTAAAGAATTAAATTGATACAAAGAGTATTATTTTTAGAATGGTAATCACAACGTGATTTTTCCATCAAATATTGATAGATTTTATAAATAATATATGATAGAGATATAAAAGACTTTATAATACACTCCTTACTAGAATGAAGTTTTATAAAGAATGAATATTATATTGATGAAGAGGGTAAGACAACAATGGTGGATGTTTGATAGAGAAATCCATCATTGATACATCTTCAATTATTTTTGTAGGCATATGTGCCCAAGGAGAAGTGGTCTAAGTCAGAGAATGATTGTATGAATTTTATTTTCATCAACAATGCAATCAGTCTCAAAATGTACAAGCTTTAGGACCTTGTTGAAAATCTTGTACAACACATTTTTATCTTTAGAGAAGCTTCCTTCCACATTAGTAAAACTAGAGAAGGAAAAAATGAAATATGTCATTCACTACCCTTGAAGATCTAGAATTTTAAACCAAAAACCCACAAAGGGCCTAAATAGGATGAGAGATAAAACAATACAGAACCTTTCAAATAGGAGGTAGAACCTCAGCCTTAACACTTATAAGGTTCACTCAACATAAATAGAAACCAAATAGTGTAATTCTCTAAATTGGATTTATAGTTTTTCTTTGATTACTAACATAGATGATTCTAGGATTATGAAGAAGATATGAAGTATTGATGGTTTTGAGTTCAAGAACATGGCCAAGGATGAGGAGATGGTTGCGTTAAATAAACCACATATAGGACTTAGTACCTTTTCATACAGGGCATCAAGGGTCATTAAATTGTTAGTTGTAAATGTGTGTTCAAACTATTCTGATTAAGTAAAAACAGGTTTTGAAAGGTACCTGAAACCTTTTACAACCCATTCATAGGATAAGCATTATAGAACAAGAACCAAATGTGCAAAAACACCCAAAGAAACAAAGTCCCTAGGCCCCAAACGGAGAAAAAGGCAACAGAAAAAACATAGACAACAATAAAAAAAGACAACAAAAAGAAAGAAATGAAACAACTAGCAAGCATTCATCAGTTCTTTAGCCTGTATAACCAAGAGGTCCATGTTGTTTGCAGATGCCTTCAAATCCTCTAGACCAACATCCTTCTTTTGGGTATTGGCATGGGCTCTTTTACTAGGCCATGTGCTTTTTGTAATCTCCTTGGTATCCTCTCCCCTGTTTTTCTCCATTTTGGTCACCAGAATCTTATTGTGGTCCGTAGAAGCCTTCAGGATTTGGAAGCTCTGCTCACTGATTTTCTTCAGAGTGCTTTCCAGCTTTTCCAGTTTGTTCTCCAAGCCGGTGATCATGGCTTCATAGTTTCTTTTCCATTTGGAGAACAATGTCACCGAGGTCCCCAAAAGACTCACCTTTATGCATAGCTTCCATCCAATCTTCCAAGCTGGTAGCCAAGGGTTTTTCACCAAAGTTTTCCTTTCTTATCATGTTAACAATTTTGTCTTTCTCCTTTAGGTCCACCTTGATTTTCTCAGTATCCTGCACAATGTTAACTATGAAATGACCAAAAGTTGGAATGCTCTCTTTTTGTTCCTGCCCTATTTGAACCTCTCCTTGATCTTTGTTGCCAACATCATCATGGCCTTGATTGGTGTCCACATTGTCTTTCTGGTTACCTTTAAGGGCAATGTCTTTTACAACATTGTCATTGCTGATTCGATTGGTCTTCTCCATATTATATTGAACATTCTAGGTGTCATCTTTAGTATCATCACCTATTCTTTCCATTTATTTTTTAATTTTTAGTACCCTTCTTTTTCTTATTTTTTCCGTAATGAGGATATGAAAATACATCTTTTAGTTTTACCACCTTTGATCTTCTTGGCGTCTGTGTTCTTCTCCTTTTTGGGAGGGATTTTTCTCTTTTTCCCTTTAGGGTTCTTCTCCTCCTCATCCATATTGTCATCATCAAGTTCAAATTCAGACTCAGACTCTTCCATCTTTTCCTTATTTTTACTAGTTTTTTAGAGGTACTTCCCTTCTGATTGCCTTTCCCTTTGGCATTGTTCCCCGAAGTGTCCATCGAGTCATATTTAGTGTCCTCCTCAAATTGATCATGTGACTCCTCATCCTCTATTTCCTCATTTCCAAAGGCATTTCCCTTAAGGAAAGGTTTGTCAACTTTCATAGCTTTTGACAGGTTGTAAATTAAAACCATGAGACCTTGATAGGAAGCATGGTCCCCATTAGGGTCTTTCTACAAACTCCTCATAGACTTTCTCATAGAGCTAAAGAGATAGTAAGGGATACTAATTTTTTCATCATATCTAAAGTGATTTAAAATGACAAAATGATTCCCATAGGCTTGGGAGAACCTACCATCCAGAGTAATATAGTTGATAGCCACATATAGAATGAAACACCAAGGACAACTATTTTTTTGGGGTTATGGTACCCACCAACCCATTTGACAAGTCTGGCCACTTTAGTGTCATCCTTAGGAAATCTATCTGGAGCTTTGTCAGAGATACTTCTGTCATGGTAGAATTTCATACCCTCCTTTGAAAAGCCAGTGGCCTCAGTGATCAACTCTTCTGTGACTTCTATCCACCAATTATCTAACAAAATATTCCAATTCTTCCAATTTTTTGTGGAATACTTCCTAGTGGACAGATTATGACCATGAAGCCTTTCGATGTAAACAGTAAGACCACCTATCTACAGAATTTTCCAGACCTGGTCATTCTATCTCCATCCTTTGTAGCTCGTCATCTCGTATCTCTTCTTGTACCACCCATTTCACTTCTCTTAGTCTGATCATAGCTCTTCACAATGCACTTAGAACTTAAACCCTCAATTTTATCTGTGTTAAAACTCTTCAATAACACCCATAATCCACAAGAAGTGGCATCATGAAAGCAATAGGTTGTGTTGGAAATGACAGAGTTAGTCATTATTAATCCTTACAAATCTCGACATCTTTCCAATTATTAATTAATTTCATTTACATTATTTGTTTACCATGGATACGCTCCTTTGCAATGAAAGATTTAATATTGTATGGTAGATCCACTTCAGCTTGCCATCTGTAAATGCTATCATTTATACAAGCCTGGTTGGTTTCCCAATGAGCAACCCCATTCGCTTCATGATAGGCATGGGTAATAATACATCTTTTCATATTTCTAATAATCTCCTAGGTACCTTGCATAATGTTCTTTATCATCTAAGAGGGAGGGGAAACATTATTAAAAGATTTGATGATGATCAAAGAACCCCCTTCTAACCAAATATTTTGATAATTGAACTCCTTAGCAAGCACAAGAACTTGGTAAGACGTCATGGATTCCACAACATGATTGTTTTGGATACCTATAAGAATGGCCCTAATAGGCCTACAAATGCCTCTTTCATCACGAAGAACAATAACACACCCTTCATTACCTGGGTTGCCTTTAGAGGCCCCATCAAAATTTACCTTCATCCACTCATTCGGGGGACTTTCCCAAGAAGATTCTTCCCTAGGATTACTTTTATCATCATTCTTAACTTCAATTATCTAGTTTTTTAAGATATCAATATCTCCCACCACCTTAGTATTGGAACATCTTTCCCTAATTTAATAGTTTTCAATAATCAGTCTCTTGCTTTTTTCAAATAGGATATTGGGAGGGGTAGAAACCTCTCTAAAAATTCTATCATTCCTCTCTTTCCAAATAGCCCATATAGTGTGGGCCAAAGCATACTTCCAAATCCTTTTAAGCTCCTTGTTCACAGAGATAATATCCCATGAACAAAACAAACTTTGAACATCCCAAGGGAAAAGCCAATCCAGCTTGAAGGTCTTCAAAAGAAGAGACCAAATTTCTCTAGCAAAGGGACAATGGATGAACAAGTGATTCACAAACTCTTCCCCCTTCTTGCAAAGAATACACATGTTAGGAGAACACATACCCCTTTTTTGAGGTTATCAATAGTGAAGATATTATTTTGAAGCATCATCCAGAAGAAGATGTTGATTTTGGGGGTCAGGCCTTTCATCCAGGATCTCACCCATAAAGGAGCTTCAAGACAATCAAAATTTTTATTGTAGGAAGAGGCCACGGTAAAGTTTCCTTCAGTAGTAAATTTCCAAATCAATTGATCTTCCATATTGTTCAATATGAAATAATTGAGGGCAGTGTTTAGAGTTTTGAGAGCTGGATCAAAAGAGGAGAGGTACTTCCACTGATCACCATCCTAATAGTCAAAAGATTTGGAACCTATACTAAGCTTAAAAAGGGTAGCATAAGTTCCCTAGAGAGGGTTACCAGATAAAGGAGAATCACCCATCAAAACACTCTCCCAAAAATCCACCTTATCACCTTTTCCCACTTTCCATCTAACCCCCCTTTTGATAAGGTCTTTGTTTTTATTCACATTCTTCCAAATGCACGAACCTTCAGGATTCTCCTCATTAGCTAAGAAATGTTGAAGAGAAGGGAAGTTCCTTTTATATTTTTTGTCCCATATAATGCTCCATTCTCCCTCCAATTTATAACCCCTCCAACTAAGCTTAGCAAGAAGGGATGCATTAAATTTTTTTAAACTTCTGAGGCCAAGACCCCCCTTAGATTTGGGCATGCACACCTTTTCCCAAGAAACTAGAGGGAATATATTTTTCTTTTCAATGCCTGACCAAAGAAAAGTTATTTGGATTTTCTCAATAGATTCAGAATATTCATTACAAATTCTAAAGAGGCTCAAAGCATAAAGAGGAATACTCTGAAGGGGGATTTCAATAATTGAACTTTACCAGCCTGACTGAGAAGGGAACCTTTCCACCCTGTGAGTTTCTCATGAAATTTTTCAACAATAGAGCTCTAAAAAGCTTCAGGAGGATTTCTACCAAGGGGGAGGCCCAAGTAAGTGGTAGGAAGCTGACCAATCTGACAACCCATAATTCTACTACTTTTTTTATTGTCTGAAATCAGGAGTATTGATGAAATAAAGGGAGCTTTTGATCCAATTGATAAATTGACTAGTAGCATCCCTATAAGTATTAAGATCCTTTTTGAGATTCCTAGATTCAGAGATAGAGGCGTAACACATGAAGACAGATTCATCCACAAATTGTTGGTGGGAGAAAACTTGATTATAAGATGGAGGTCTGAGACCTTTAAGATCACCTTTTTGAACCAAGATGACAATATATCTCCCCAAACACTCAGCCAAAATAATAAAAAAAAAAAGAGAGAGGGGATATCCCTACCTTAGACCCATGGAAGATTTGAAGAAAGGCATAGGGGACCCATTAACAAGCACATAAAAGGTAGTTGAAGAGACAAGCTACATCAGAATCTTAATGCAATTTTGAATGAAACCAAAAGCCTTCAGAGTTTTTTATAAAAAATCCCAGTCCACTCTATCACACGCCTTGGAGAGGTAAATTTTCAAGATGAACCCTTCTTTTCTAGCCATAATCAAAGAATACATGTTTTCATGAACAATTATTATCAAGTCCAGGATCTGTCTGCCTGGCACAAAGCCAGTTTGTTATTGAGAAATTAATCTGGGGAGCAGGCCCAGGATCCTAGAGGTAATAACCTTAGAGATTATATTGTATGTGGAATTAAATAGACTGATAGGTCTAAAGAGGTCCATAGTATCAGCCCCAATATTTTTAGGGATAAGAGAAATTAAAGTACCATTGATTTCTTTTAAAATATGCTTTGAAACAAAAAATTCTTTGACAACACTCGTGACATTCTCTTTGACAATGAGCCAATACTTATGAAAAAAAAAACATAGGATATCCATCAGGACCCGAGGATTTTCTACCTTCAAAAGAAAAGACAACCTGATGACATTAATTTGTCATTAGTATTCAAACAACACTTTCGGTAAGCTTACACCGAAAGACAGTAAAGGGAAAACCAAAGATCAGATTGGCAGATCACCAAAAATGACTAAGTACAGAAAGAACTTATGACACAAGGTAGTGTGTAAAACAAAAAACACAATGCAGAGAGTTAAAGTGGAACCCGATAGAGGAACTCAAAATGTAAGTTACAGTGCAGGCTGATGAAACAGATTCGGTGCAACCGACAGTAAAAATTGAAGGATAGTCAAGCATGACTGAAAGGCAAAACCAAAAGTTAGTTACAACCCGCAAAAAGTGGATTTGACTTCCAAGTCAGATAAAGCAAGGGTATTCTATTTATATGATATTTAATTATTTTTAAATCCATTTCTTTAGGGACAAGAAATATTAATGTAAGTGTTTTAATCAGTCTAACTGATTTAAAACACATAGACTAGGAGATCTAGGTGCAAGTTGTAAACCTAATCTTAGAGTTAACATTGTTTTTATCATCAACTCAATGAAATAAATCCATCTATAAATAGATGATATAATCATTAATTAGAATGTGTGTGGAAGAGAGAGGAGAATAGAATGAGCATATCTATGGATTGAATTGAGAGTTTCAGGAACCAGAGCAGAGAAAGAAGAATTTGATAAGCAGAATCAAGAATAGAGGAAACCGATAATCAGAGGTAATATTCAATCACATTTAAGGTGATAATATTTTGTATGTGAATTACATAGGATCTGTATCAACAATAGGAGATTGCACTTACCAGGTCGATTTGTAATTTTCTGTCAATCTAACAAGTGAAGCAAAGTGTAAGAAATCCTTTCTTGTAAGGTGGATTTAATAGTCCTATATCAAATCTCTTAACCAAGTGCACACTTAACAGTGTTGCTAAAATCTCTTAATAGATTAGAATTTAACAGGTCTCCACTGATACTCCTAATAGGGTAGATAATCAAAAGTGATCAAAATTGTAAGCCTTAATCGACCCCTTCCATTCTGCAGATAGTGAAGTTTTGTGGGTGCCATCCTCACCACAGTTTTTACTTCCTAACAAGAGTTTTCTACGATATCATATCTTGTGTTATGTGTCAATTATGTTCATGAATGCTTCTATGAATGATTCACATATTTATTAATGTTATGAAATGATATAACTCTCACAAAGATAGTGTAGATCAGACTGAATGGATATGCAATTGATTACAAAGGTTAATTGATTAAAGAACATGAAATTTTTTTAGAGGTACTGATTCACCCCTCCCCTCTCAGTACTACTTCCCATTAAACCCAACAAGTGGTATCAGAGCTAAGTCTCTTCTTGGAAAAGCTTAAAGGCTTAAGAGAAAAGATCATTCAATGGAGAAGTACAAACTTTATAAGAATATTGAGAATAAAAAGCTTTAGATACAAAAGTTCTATGAACAATATAAAGAAGCTAGAATCAAGATGAGAGAGCTGTTGGATGAAAGGAAAGGTATGGAAACTTGAAGCAATGAAAAAGATTATCAAGAAGAAGAGATTCCATATTTTTTTGAGTCTCTAGGATCAAATGTAAGCAAAGCATCAGATACATCAGAAGAGAACATCACAAATCTAAAGGAGATCAATCAACATCTGACAGAGCAAATAAAGATGTTGCAACTCGGTCAAGAGACCTAGATAGTTAGAATGATTGATGTGATGAGTTCTGCTAGACAAGGTGAAACAGAAAGAACACTAGCTACTGATGACATGAGGAAGATTACAGAGAAACTACAAGAAAAGGAGTTAGAAATACAAAGGCATGCAGAGCATCACCATGAGCTCACAAATCAAATCATTCTCATGAGTCAAGAAGAAAATAGAATGAATGTTGAACTCATTGAGAAAATACAGATTATCAGTGAACTAAGAGAAGAAAATGAAAAAACTAAAGCATGAGGTTAGAATTTAGAAGCAACATAATGAAGTTATCAGAAAGGCTGAAGAGAGCAATAAAAGAATGGATGATTTTCTCAAAGGACAACAAAGAGTCAACAACAATAGTAGTCTAGGCTTTATAAAAAATGGAGAATCATCAAATCAATCCAATCCAAAGAATGTTTATGAAAATCCAAGACCAAGAAAGCTTATATGCAATCACTATGGAAAGCAAGGTCACACAACAAATATGTGCAGAGGCAAAATGAAAGGTATTCCTAAATTTGCACCTTCATTCATAGGATTATGTTATAAATGTAACAAAAAAGGATATATGACATATGAATGTAAGTCTAAGATAGAACAACCAAAGAAGGAAACCTACAAGGACAAATATTGTTCTACATTCAAGATGAATGGGCATACAAGTCTTGAATGCTGAAAAAAGAAAAGGTAGACATGGAAGCTAAAAGGTCAAGACACTCCATATCAACCGAAGCATATCGGTAATCAATATGTATGGGACTACAATACTTGGAAAAATTGCACATCATGTGGAAGGTATGGTCACATTGCTGCAAACTGTATGAGACTATGGAATAGAAATTCTAGAGGATGGACTAACCCCAGAATGGTATGCTTACACTGTCACAAAGTTGGTCATCACAAAAAGGACTACAAAGACCGAATAACGGAGACAAGAACATACCCTAATAGAAACACCATTGAAGATATTCAGAGGGCTAGAGACAAGATATGGAGAAAAGCTTCAAGCAATGATGAAGCTGGAACAAGCAATGCAAATGGTGACACCCCATCCAATGGATCCGGTGACATCACCAACCCCACCTAAGTAGAACAAGTAAGTATGGAACTGTATTAACCCTAAGCTATTACTTTACACCAGTTCCATAATATGATGATATAATTCCAAATTAGCATAAGAAAGATGCATCATGGTTATACTTGTTGAAAAATGTGAAAACTATGTCTTCGGGCATATATATAGAAACCTGTCGGTATACACTTAAAGGAAAGACTACCTATATTTACCAAGAGATGTCTGTTACAAATAAAAGTTATTAGTATTGACCAAGATGCATCGGTAAACAAGCACATGAACAAGCTGTCTGTGTTACCAAAACCTATCGATAAAGGCTATGTCAACTTTGACTGCTCAGAAATGCTATAAGCATGACCGATGGTAATAAAGTCTTCACCAACGAACTCAGTCCTCAAATAATGATGAGTTGGTGAGAAATTATTACATGCATTTTATGGAAATGACTATAAATAGGGCATCAGAGTGACTCATTTGTCACGACACCCAGAGCAGAGCGAGCGAAGGTGATTTTGAACAGAAAGGAACCAAGTTGCAGAGGGATCAAGACTCGACCACCAAGCACTCCAAAATAGTTCAGAGATCTGTGCAGACACAATAGTAAGTTCTAATAGACTGATAACTCTGTTCTTTATGCATTTATGAAGAAGCCCTAAATTTTTGGAAATGGCATCAACATCACGATCTGTAAAAGCTAAGAAGGCTGAGAATGATGAATTCAAACTCATAAAAAACAATGCATGTGAGGAACCTAAATATAAGATTCATCTAGAGGTTTCCTCACAGCCCAATGATGCTGGTGCATTCTCACGCATACCAGCTAGGGTTTTTCTAGTTGAGGATGTTTATCCTTCATATACTGCAAGATTATAGAAAATGGAATGAAAAAGAAGGAATAAGCTTACCAGAAGCTTTGTAATGAAGATGGGACACTTAAGGATGAACACAAACACATTGAGGTAAAAGGGCTTACCAATGCCCTAAAGTTTTCAAAGGTCTTCAAAACAAACTGGATTCGGTTAGTGCTAAGTAGAATGCACAATAACAAGTTATGGTTGGATGAACCAAAGGAAATCACCCGAGATGTCATCCATGCGGTCACCGGTTACCTTGTAACCAATAAAGTAAAGGTGCTCAAACATCCACCAAAGGCAGAGACCAAAAAGATGACTGGAGCCAAATGGCATGGACGTGGACTAGAAGTGACAACCATAGCCGATGATGAAATTAAGTTTGGTGCATGTGTATTGGGTTACAAATTCTTCCAGGCTAGCAAATTAAACAATATTTCTGCAGGTGTTGTGGATACAACTTAAAAAATCATGAAGAAAGGAACACAGTTAGACTTGTCCGAGCTACTACTGAATCAATTGAAAGAAAATCTCAAGACAATTAGAAATGCAAAGTCAAATAAATGTAAGTTTGGCTCATTAATCATGTGCATTTTCTTTTATTTTCAAGAAAAGTTCCCATCTATTGGAGATGTAAAATGGGACAAAACCAAGCCGGTAACAATGCAAATCAATGAGCACATAGATGCTCTAGGAAATAATTTTGAAACTGCCATGGATGAATACTTTAATGTATTCAAAGACTGAATGCAAAAGAGGGTAAGGATACCCGAGCAACTCATCGAGAAATTTAAGGATAAGATATGCTTCATGGTCGACATAGACCACACTTACATAAAACATGTAGTAGCAAGAACAACATGGTTGCAACCACTGGAATATGAGATCAACATTGATCTTGCAACAAAGGCAATTGATGCCTTAATCAATGAGCCACTAGACAAAAAGTAACCAAGGTTTGGAACATATGAGGAGGCCAAGAAAAGAATTAAATGGAGGCCAAGAAAAGAATTAAATCAGGCCTAGTAGTCAAAAAGATTGTGAAAAAGAAGGACAAAATGGTAAAGAATCTCACGAAGATTCTATCTGTAGAAGAGCAAGAAGCTGAGCAAAATGAAGAGATAGAACAAGAGGAGGAAACTGAAGAACAGGTGTCTGTCGGTAAAGATGATGAAAAGACTGACTCAGACGAAACAAAGTTAGACTAAACACCTCCTCCACCATCAAAGAGACCAAGAAATACAACTACTTCAAGGACTAGAAGCCAAACATCAAAAGAATCTACTCCTTCACCACTTACGAAAGGAAAAGTCAGGATGTATAAGAGAAAAGAACCTGCACCTAAGAGAGGAAAAAATAAGAAGGGTAGAAAATTCATCAGAACCCGAGAGGATATAGAGGATATCGAGCGAGATGAAGCCTTAGAGGTAGAAATTGTCAAGGTAAAGGAACCTGACACCATTGATGACATTTGTGTATACATTGCAAACTCTGGATCTATTACTGATTCACATATTAGAAAATGGGGAAAATGAAATAAGGAAGATCAAAATAAGATTGAAGAAACTATGATAGATAAGATGTATAACTTCAAATATGTACCCATAAAATTTGAAGGAAGTTATGTACCATGAGAAATCTTGGATAGATTATCTGCCCGTTGGACATTTGCTTTGGAAAATGAGAAAGAAATCAGAGAGAGAGAGTACTTGTCTCTCTAATGCCACCTGAGTCAACAAAGGTAGAAATACATGAAATGATGGAGAAACACAAGAAAGAGTTCTCACCAAAGCTATGGGCTTACAAATTTATTAAAGGCAATTTGATTGAACTTGAAAAGGACAGTCACAATAAATGGTGCAAGATCATGAATAGGACATTTGAGAAAGATAGTCCCAAAAAAGACCTTCAACAAGAAGAAGTTGATAAGGAAAACAAAGATGATACATCCATTGATCTGGATAAAGAGGAAGATGATACAACAAGGAATAAGAATGCAGCTATGGTAGATGAAATATGGGATGATACCAAAAATGACAACGTTGTGGATACCAATGTCATCGACATTACCAATGACCCAAGAAAAGAAATCAATAAGGATGAAGATGTCACTATTGTCAAAGATACAACCAATGAATAGTACACAAAAATTGATGGAGCATAGGTGGTCATTCCAGGCAAACTACCGATATTGATACAAGCTATCAATATCATGTAAGAATCAAGTAAATCACCTAAAAAGGAAACTCCAAAGGATGTAGGAGAAGAATTAAATAAAGATAACACTGATGATCAACAAAACATCAGAGATACTCAGAACGTAACCAACACTAGCAAGGTTACAAAATGAGATAAGGACCAAGATGTGGATACTCAAGAGAATAATGAGAACACCAATACAGATGATGCAAAGGACTCAAATGAAGGAGACAAACCAAAAGATGGAACTCCTGAGAAAATAGACAAAGGTGCTACCGACGATGCTAAGGTGAATGTAGAGATGTCTGTAGACACCTGATGAGATGAAACCAATGCAAAGCAACAGAAAGATGCACAACAAGTCACATCATCAAGCACAAATGAAAAGGCTGAAAAACTAGCAATGATGCTACACTCCACTGAGTCACAAAAGAAGAAGAAGAAAACAAACAAGAACAAGTTGGAGGTTACACTTGACAAAATCATTGAAATACCAAAGTGTGATCCCACTACACTTGACATGGATGCGCTGCAAGAATATGGAGAGATATGCCAAAGGAAGGCATTAAAAGAAAAGATGAAGAAACAACATAAGGAATCAATGGTCCTAGAGACAACAAGGGACATTCTACACCAGATTGTACCTGATGTTGATATTGATCAAAGTAAGCTAATAATTGGTCAACTAGCTATCCTCACCGATGCCATCACAACTAAAAATGTTGATGCTAAGAAAGCTATTGAGGAGAGAGCATAAATGAAAGATCAACAAAAGCTTCTAGAGAACATCCACCAAGAAGTGGCTAAAAATAAGGTAAAGCTGTCAGAATTCATATCAGAATTAGATCCTATTATATCTGAAGCTATATCCTTAATCCAAAATCTAAGCACAATTGAAAATTTCACTCAAGAAAATATTGACAACATAGCTAAGCTGGATATAGATCTAGCAAATAGTGCTAGTAGCCTAACAACTGATGGAGAAAATGCAGCCAAACTGCATTATTAAAATATCATAGAGGTAAAAAGGTTAATGCAAGAGCTGTGGGAAGCAGAGACATGATTAAGAGAAGAAGTAACCAAGCTATAGGCTCAATTTCTACCAAATCTCAAACTACTACAACAACATATCAGTTCTGTAAGACAACTGATAGCAACTCTCGAGATGTTTGTAGCCGACAAAATCTATGATAAGCATGCAAAGATAACACTTGAGAAAATGGCTCTAGAAAACCTGAAGGAGAAATGGGAGAAAATGATGGAAGACATGAAGTCTTCTCATTCACACATTTTTGATAAGCTCCAAGGTAATTGACCTTTGCCCTTAATATCAAATAAAGGGGGAAATGATACTTGTACAAAATATCATTTAAAATGTTATGTACATTTAGTCAAAATGGGAAAAAGGTAGATATGTATATGTACATTCATAAAGGGACAATAATATGAAGAAGGAAAATATATCTTATGTACAGATATACCGACATTTACATAGGGGGAGTCATTAAATGACTAAAGATTATATATGTTGTATATACTTAACATTTTGTTAGTATTTTGTACATATCAGTTTTTGATACTAATGTCAAAGGGGGAGATTGATGACATTAATATGTCATTAGTATTCAAACAACACTTTTGGTAAGCTTACACCGAAAGACAGTAAAGGGAAAACTGAAGATCAAATTGGCAGATCACCAAAAATGACTAAGTACATAAAGAACCGATGACACAAGGTAGTGTGTAAACCAAAAACCACAATACAAAGAGTTAAAGTGGAACCCAATAGAGGAACCCAAAATGCAAGTTACAGTGTAGACTGATGAAATAGATTCAGTGCAACTGACAGTAAAAACTGAAGGACAGTCAAGCATGACCGAAAGACAGAACCGAAAGTCAGTTGCAGCCTGCAAAAAGTGGATCTCACTTCCACGTCAGATAAAGCAAGGGTATTCTATTTATAGGATATTTAATTATTTTTAAATCCATTTCTTTAGGGACAAGAAACATTAATATAAGTGTTTTAATCAGTCTAACTGATTTAAAACACATAGACTAGGAGATCTAGGTGCAAGTTGTAAACCTGATCTTAGAGTTAACATTGTTTTTATCATCAACTCAATGAAATCAAGCCACCTATAAATAGATGATGTAATCATTCATTAGAATTTTTGTGGAAGAGAGAGGAGAATATAATGAGCACATATATGGATTGAATTGAGATTTTCAAAAACTAGAGTAGAGAAAGAAGAATTTGATTAGCAGAATCAAGAACAGAGGAAACCGATTTTCAAAGGTAATATTCAATCACAGTTAAGGTGATAATATTTTGTATGTGAACTACATAGGATCTGTATCAGCAATAAGAGATTGCACTTACCAGGTCAATTTGTAATTTATTGTCATTCTAACAAGTGAAGCAAAGTGTAAGAAATCCTTTCTTATAAGGTGGATTTAACAGTCCTATATCAAATCTCTTAACTGAGTGCACACTTAACAGTATTACTAAAATCTCTTAATAGAGTAGAATTTAACAAGTCTCCACCGATAATCCTAATAGGGTAGATCATCAGAAGTGATCAAAATTGTAAGCCTTAATTGACCCCTTCCATTCTGTAGATAGTGAAGTTTTGTGGGTGTCATCCCCACCGCAATTTTTACTTCCTAACAGAAGTTTTCTATGATATGATATCTTGTTTTATGTGTCAATTATGTTCATGAATGATTCTATGAATGATTCACATATTTATTAATGTTATGAAATGATATAACTCTCACAAAGATAGTGTAGATCAGACTGAATGGATATGCAATTGATTACAAAGGTTAAATGATTAAAGAACATGAAAAAGTTACCCCTCCCCTCTCAGTACTACTTCCCATTAAACCCAACACAACCTTCTTTATTTATTCATTAGAGGGGATAGAATTAAGAAGCTGATTGTTAGCTTCATAGAGGATTTTAGGGATGCTCTCCAAAATCTCATGTTGATTATTCTTATCTAGTGAGGTGTCCTAAGTAAGCAATCTAGAGAAAAAGTCCATAGTCTCAGATATTTCCTCATCCTTCTCCATTATTATATCATTCACCTTGATTTTAGAGATTTTGTTAGCTGCTTTAAGCTTAATGGCAGTCATGTGAAAAAATTTAGGAGTTTATGTCCCCTTCTTTAAGCCAAACATTTCTAGCCCTTTGTTTCCAGAAGGTTTCTTCTTTATGAACAATATAATGATATTTAACTAAGAATTCACTCTCTTTCTCTTTGGGATACTCATATAACCATCTTTTTAGATATAATCCTGAATATCCTTCAGTTCCAAAAGAATATCATCCTTTGAGGAGAAATTATTGCCGAAAGAATCTTTGTTCCATCTCCTGATGTTATCCTTGACATGTCTGATTTTATTAGTTAACCTATACATAACAATACCTTCAATCAAGATTTTCCACCAATCACTTAATCTATGAGTCAGATCAGGATGAGTAGTCCACATTTTTCAAATCTAAAGGGTAAATGCCTTCTCCTAGAGATCTAATCAACAATAAAAGAAAGAGGATTGTGGTCTGACCCCATTCTAACAAAAGCAGTCAGAGAATAATAAAGCGTTGATACCAATCATCAGAGATAAGTGCCATGTCAATTCTCACCTGAATAAGCTCATCACCCTCTCTTCTATTGGTCCAATTAAATTTAACTCCCTGGAGATCAATATCAGCCAAAGCTTGACTAGAAATGAAGTTCTTCAAATCAAGCCTGTTATCCAGATTTGGCTGGCTACCACCAAAAATTTCATCTTCCTTCAGAGGGGTATTAAAATCTCCCATTATAATCCAACATTCCTTCACTAAAATTTTTCTGATCTATTCAAGGTTATTACAAAAAAATATTCCTACATATTTTAGTATTAGGAGCATAAATATTCGTAAGAATACAAGTAGATCCATCCTTAAAATGTTGAAATATGATGCAAGCCAAGTTATTTTCCTAGATAATAACATCACCTTTAATCACATCCCCATTCCTATAGGTAGCAATGCCTCCTAAAGCACCTTCAGAGTTCCCTCCACTAACCATACCATTTTTATAAAAATTTAAGCTTTCAACCTTCTCCTTAGACATTTTAGTTTCTTGAATCAACATAATATCAAGTCTGTTATCTCTGATCAAGTCCTACTTGTGAGGGTTATTTAGCCCTTGAATATTCCAAGAGATGATCTTCATTTCTTTTTTACTAGACCTAATGTGATGATGGTTTTTTGAGTACCATCCGCTATGTTCTTGACATCCTCCTATTTTCTTTTTCTAGAGTTAGTAGGTCTCCCTGGTGACAGCTGGCTTCCTCCAACATCTGGCTAGTTGAATCTTGTTCTCCTTGTGGATTTGGAGACATTGTTTTATTGCCTTTTGACCTCTCAACTTTAGTAAAGGTATCAAAGTTAAGATATTGGTTTCCTAGCACCTTATCTATTTCATCCTTATTTCCCCATTTAGGCATCTTTATTTCCTCACAGGAAACCTTGTCAATTGATGGGGAGTTTGGAGATATATCTGAGAGCCCATGGCCTAGGATGATGTCATATTGTGAATCCTCAAAATCTAACTCCTCTATGTTTGGTTGTTTCTCCCCATTCAATATGTTTAATTATCCCTCCCCATTCAAGTTGTTTATATCTTCCCTTTCTTGGGTTTATGGCTGATTACCTTCTATCAAAACCTAACTAGGCCTTTCAAGATAACTATTATCTTCTTTGTAGTTCTCTTCTAAAGTATCTTGTCCATGCCCCTCCTTCTTCTCAATCATATTGTCATTATCAGTCTGATTCAAATCAATAAAATCTATCTCACCCGAGGCCTCCATTTCCTTCTTTTATTGTTCATTCTGTCCGATAGCAATCATATCTTTTATTTAATTCCCATTATTATATTCCAATTTTTTATTCTCATTAGTCTTTTCTTCTGCCCTTTTTGGGGTAGAGCTAGATACTCCCTCTGAAGAATCTCCATTCTTTCCAACTGGTTTCCAGACCTTCTTCTACTGAACCTTCTTCTTATTGTTAGTCAGATAGTTTTTGGCCTAGTGTCCCACCTTCTTACATCAAAAGGATGCAAAGGGGATAGATTCAAAGTCTACCTTTTGCTTTCACATCCCTATCTTGGATTCCATTTTGATTTTCTCAGGCATGTCTACTTTAGGAATGACACTAACACATATTCTGGCATTCGTAAACCTTCTTCTTGACGCAGTAACTAGATCAATTGATAGCAGTTCACAAAATGAACTCTTTATCCCGCTGAAGATATCTTCATTCCAATACTCTAGAGGAAGGATAGGTAGCTTAACCCATACAAGGACTTGGACCAAAAAATCTTCCTAGAGAGCCATATTTGGGTATCACTTCTGTAATACCAATGTGCTTTTCCCTATAATCCACGGTCCACTACTAATGATCTATTTCCTATCTTCTTCACAGGAAAAAAAGAAAGAAAGGTAGCCTTTGTTCATAGCAATGACATCTACCTATCCCTTAAGCAGCCATCTCTTCTTAACAAAATCTCTCATGACTTCGATGTTTGGCCTAACCCCAATGAATCGACCAACAAGAGAATTTTCCATCCTTTTAATATTATGATCAATAATTTGATCGGGAATGGCTATAAAATATTTCCCCTCCAAAATATTTGAGATATTTCTAACAGGTGGATGAGTTGAATTACCTATTGGCTTGACTCAAGGACCATTTTTTTGCTTCAATTGCTGAAATATTTGGCACATCCTATCCTCTGGGTCCCCCTCCTGGGTCCCCACAACCCGTGAATCCATCCTTTTTCTTGTGCTCTGCATCTTCCCCATCAGATTCAATAGGGATTCCCCCTATAGTAGAAGGGCCTACACCTCCTGTATAGTTCCCGCTCATGGGAGAATTTGAGTTTTGATTTCCTGCCTTCGCTCCCCACTCCCCGCTCCCCGCTCCATGAAAATTCTCTGTGTGTGTTTAAACTATTTGTTGAGAAGTATAAGGCTATATTGATTATTAAGTAAAATTCCCAAGTTTATGAAATTAATTATTGTAATATTTTATTTTATATGCTAGTGATATTTTCTTATGTGCGTGTGTGGTTTTTTACCTAGAGGTTAATTGGATGGATGTGAAGATAAATTTTTAGTATAGTATTTTGGAGGAAGAAATTTATATGACATAGTCAAAGAACTATGTTGAAAAAAGTAAATAAAGTTTAGTTTGTAAGTTGAAGCAATATTACATGATCTCAAGCAATCGACTGTGATGTAGTACCAAAAAATTGATTACTTTATGAGACTCGAATATAAGAGATCCAAATTAGATCATTACACCCATTACAAGATGGACAATGATGATATTTTCTTGTTATCACAATATGTGTTAATGATATGTTTTTTTTTATAACTATAGGAACACGAATTATATTTTTGAATCATTATATTTAGAATAATTTGAGATGAAATACTTACTTATTTTTTGGTTCGTATTGGTATGAAGATCAGTAGAGATATAAAAAAATATAAATATTTGATTTGGTCAAAACATGTATGTGAACTCATTATTGACGAGGCTCAACATGATAACTTGCATACTATTGTGTTCTCTTGTTAAATAATGGGGAATAAGTTGTTATTAGAATAATTTATGACTTTTCGTAATTAGATGAAGTCCATATTACTAAATTACCTTATACTAGTGTCATTGGGAGCTTAATATATGTTATAGTTTATACTAGATCTTTTATATTGCCCAGTACCGTGGGTATTGAGTTGATTCATGGCAAATATAGATGAGTACAATAGGATGCAATAAAGAGGATCTTCATATATTTTTAGAGTACTTACAAGTACACTTTTTTTTATCACGTTACTTAAAAAATTAGAGCCCACTGAATGTTTATGTATTTATGTTTTTAGACTAGATTGAGGATGTTGATAGTAGGAGATCCATGGTAGATATGGTTTCATTATATTTAGAAAGTCAGTCAATTGGAAAAGTGAATAGTAGGTTATGGTTACTTTTTCTACTATAAAAGTAGATCACATGAGATTTATCCATGCTTTTAAGGATGACATCTAGCCTAAATGTTGCCTTTAAATACGTGGCTCACAATTTATTTTGTTATTTGTAATATTCAGAGTGATTTAGGAAATAAATTAGTATTTTATGCAAGGACAAATAATGTTGATGCCCTATAATTTTTCATGACATGGTAGAGGATAGGAGTGTGATGTTGGAGAAACATGACATTCTCAAGAATGTTGTAGATGCATTGGAAAAACTAGCGAATACAAATTTTTTTTTGGCAATATTGTGAGTCTATGTGTCTTCTAGATTCTAACAACTAGTTATTAGTGTTAGCACTCTTGTTTATCTTACGAGATGTTAGAATGCAAAATTAACATTTTTAATTATAAAATAGAAAATTCAATGCTTTAGAGATCATTTTTAAACAAAGTAAATATTCCTAGTTGTTCAACATCATTTCTCCAATGCTCAAAATGTACATATCTTTGAGGTCTATGGTTAGAAAAAAGACCAAAAATTGTCCCAAATCAAAAGTTATGGCCTCTAGAAGTTCAGGTTCCCACATTTGAAATGTAAAGGTACTCGACACAACAAGAATTGGAAGAGGGACTTACACTTGTTGACCAAATTTTGATGTTTATTAAGACATGACATAATTAAAATTTGAAAGAAGACTATTGAGCCAAAAATAGAGTGCCCAAGTTGGTAACTGAATTACTTTGAAATTGTGTTACATGGGTTAATATGCAAAATTTACCCTATGGACTCATCTAGGGATTTTAGCATTGAATTGTTAACTAAGGATTTAGGTGAAACATTTTGGGTGGTTTTACTTCATGTTTTTTTAATTATCATTTGATGGTTATGTGTATTTCCTCTCCTATTTATTGGGGTCTTGAGATGGAGGGTTTTTTTAATAGTAAGTTTTGTAGATACTCTTAAGTTGCTAAAATTACTTCAATTTTAATTGGTGATAATCTTATTAAAACTTAGTCTTTATGAGTGTATTTTAATATTTCTTTTACGAAATTATACATTGAGTTATTTTGGAATATAAATGTTCCTTCTAAAATATTTCTATCCACATAAATCACTATGTTATGATATATTGCTTTTGTGTTTATTTCCTTATAATTAAATGAAGTTTAATTCTCTCACATGCCCCCTTTCACATATTAGTGTAGGAAACACATTCCACACTTTTACATTTAAAATAATATCAATAAGGTGCCTAAGTTTCTAAGCCCTCATTTTATTTCAATAAATTTATTCCTACGAAGTATCCATTGTGATAAAAGAACGGTAGGAATTTAAGATGGTTTTTTTTAAAAAATTTATTGTTATGATCTAGCTTAAATATTGTTGATCTATAGTTCTAATCTCAAACTATTTCCTAACTATTGTTGGTGTGAACAAGGTATTTTACCTAAATAGTTTGATTAGTGGAGCTTATCCATACATTAAGTCTACTTAGGTCCCAAGAGTCTTTCTATAAGTCTTAGTTTCAATCAAATCTTGTCTTTTGAAATTTAATTCTTTAGTCCTAGGTCATTTAATGATTGTCAAGTTAGTTGTCTCTTTGAATAGGTTAAAGACACATATCATAATCATTTCTAATCCTACCTATTAACCTTTATTATATAATCAAGGCACCATATGTACATTTTTTGATGGAGTAATTCCAATATCAATATAATCAATTATGCCCATAATGATATAAATTCTAGAATATTTTTTATAAATGCATATAGATAAAAATTTCACCTATCTATGATTCTCTTTCACACGAACAATTTTTTTTTCCCACAATTGAATTAACTACCATCAAGTGAACATAAATAAAACATTAATAAATGAACTGCTTTCACATGAACATGAATATAACCAATAATTTCAACCACTTTAAATGTAATTAAATATAACTATATAATAGAATTAACTAACTTCATTTAAGTAATAACAAGAAGGTGAGAGAGAATATAATTACAATGCTTTTATCCAATCTGGAAGTTTTGTATCTTTATTGGCTTACTAAGAGAGGAAGAGCATCATCAGAGGCTTTAACTCCCATCCATTGACCATTGGTCTTCCACATAACTTCATCCTAGAAGTGGTCAAACCCTACATGAGAGGTGCAAAAATTGGGCTGGATCTAAATGTTATTCGAGTCTAGTTTTTAGAACCTACATCAATGTTAGTCGGTCACACCCTCTAGGTTTCTCCCTTTATAAGAAACTTTTTGACTAGATGTGTATTTTTGGTTCATATGACTAATGGTCACATACTTCTTGCATTGCACCACCATGGTCAAGGTTTATAAATATACTATCTCTATTTTGTACTATCAAATTCACCACCCTTACTCATTTATATTTGAGTCTAATCAACTCTCTCGATCTTATTGACCTATCTGAAACTAACAATTTTTTTAAACTAGCAATAATGGTCTACTGACCTTAAGGAAGGATAAAACTTACTAGAAACATCTAACAATTATGATTCTTAATGGCCAAGTGACCATTTAAGGGATTCCCTTTCCCAACAGACTTCTGTTGTTTATAATTCATGTTTAAATTTGATTTTTTAGGATTAATCTATTTAGTTCCTTCTCTAAGAATGTGAATGATTAACCTTTCTTTCCCTAACATGATTATTATTTGGTTTCTCTTTCCTATTTTTTTATGTTTCAGCTAGCACATAATCTATGTTAAGGTTTACACAATCTTTAGTTTCACACTAATTTTACTAAAGATAAGGTACGTATTCTTCCTTATCATGCATACTTCTAACTCATTATTCAAGTAGATTCTTTCCCTTTTCAATTTATTCTTTATATATAATTTATGATCAAGGTTTCATCCAATGATTCAAGTAAGAAGATATAATTTTCTTATTGATAACATGCTTCCATAATTGTATATTGATTTGGTATGACCGAACTGAGGAGTCAACCATAACTTATGTATGATATTAATATTATTCTTGAGCTGATTAAAATATAATTCAAGATAGATGCTATCTCACTCTCTTCATATGCACATTTATTACATTATAAATAAAATTTGTATGTTAATATTATTGAATGGAAAAGACTATGGATGAGTACCATAACCTCCATCGTGCAGATTAAGTAAATGATAAAGTATTACATAACAAATGTTACATACTTTTGTGTAGGTGTTAATTGAGATAGATGATATCAGATGAGGATGTTATGACTACCATGAAATTAGCCATTGATTAACATCACATTCTCTAATGCAAATTTATAAACTGATATGCATGTCAATATTTCCCATTCTCTTCATTTTCATATTTGTGACATGGATTAATAATTCTAATGCAAATTCATAATGATTAAGGATCACTTGATAGATTTACATGAATAGTTTAATTTAGAAATAATAAAGAAAAGGATTGAATTGTCTGTATATTAGATAATGAAGGACTTGATGTACTTGAATAAGGATTGAATCCCTTCATGCAATCCACATGATAATATGCAGAGATGTCACAACAAACAACTCAATTCCTTTGCAAAACATAACGACCAAATGAATGCAAAATCCTCAGAAATAAATTTTATATTATTATAGAATTGAATCCTTCAAGAAGATGGAATCCATATGGAATGATAGTAGATAACTCAAATAAAAATACAGTTGCAAAAGACAAGGAAAAAAAATCACTTCTATGATGTCTTTGTATACCTCTCACATAGGAAAGACGACTCCTTATCACCTCAGTGACAAGAAAGAGGTACTCCTTGACACCTCGAGGGAGGATATTTGGTCTAAGTAGATTCATGAGATACGAGATAAAAATAATGATTGTTAATTATTATTATTATGATATGCTCTATCCGCTCTTGTTGAAAAAAAACTCATTCATTTGTGTGTGTGTGTGTGCGCGCGTGCGCGTGTGTGCGTGTGCATGGGTGTGTGTGTGTGCATGTGTGTGTGTGCGTGCGTATGTGCGCGTGTGTGCGTGTGTGTGTGCGTGCGTGTGTGTGTGTGTGCATGCGCGCGCGTGTGCATGCATGTGGGGGTGCGTGCATGCATGCGTGTGTGTGTGTGATTATGCCTATTATGCCTATATATGCCTATGCAGATTAAGTAAATGATAGGCATAGATAGGCATAATCACCTATTTATGTATGTGTGTATGTATATAATTTTTTATTTTTATAGATATAGATATGACATTATGTACTCAATGTATACATATATACATATATGTATGTGTCTGTGTGTGTAATTATGGGGTTGTTCCATTAAAATTGATAGAATAAAAAGAGTTACTCAAGTGATTAGTTCATTTCTTCTCTAAAGTGAGTGATTTTATCCTAAATGAATGATTCCATTGCATTAAAAAATTGCCCCAAAAAGCTTATTTTTATATAAATTTATGCATTTTTGTTGAATTTGATTTGTGAAAAAATTATATTTTGCAAAGGTTTTGTCACCATAAGCTAAATTTAACCATTTAAAAAATTAATTAGTATTGATCTAGAAGTTATATTTTTACAAATGAGATACCATTTGAAATTTGATTCTATATAATTTTAATGGCATAAGTTCATTATCATATCTTATTTTCGATAAAATTTATTGTTGTTTGAAGTTAGATCTTCATTTTTTCTCACAAGCTCATAACGTTTTGCATGGATATTACATTTTTGTGATTCTTGCATTATTGGAAAGGTATTGAGGAGCTCAATCAATTCATCTATGAAACTTTTCTAGATTCAATCCTAGGTACATTCTATTTTTTTTTCTATATTTGGATCGTTACTTGGATATGTTAACACTTTGGAAGGTGGTGTTGTGATCATGTTACTTGATTTTAGTCATTTAATATAATTTGATATTGTTGGTATTATTGCAAGGTTTTCTGCCAATCCCAAAGAAACTCATATGATGACAGTAAAAAGGATTTTGAGATATTTGAAAGGAACAAATGAATATGGTCTGTATTACAAAAAGAATGATAAGTTTGAGCTCAGAGTTTATACTGATTCTGATTGGGATGGAAATGTGGATGACAGAAAAAAGCACCACAGGAGGAGCATTTCTTCTGGGAAAAAGATTAGTTTCATGGACAAGCAAGAAACATAATTTCACCTCACAATGTATAGCTGAAGCTGAGTATGTAGCAACAATAGTTAATTGTTCTAATATTGTGTGGTTGAAGATACTACTGAAAGGTATGAAAGAAGTGATCACAAAACTAGTTGTCATATATTGTGATAACACGAGTGCCATTTCTAAGAACCCTGCAATGCACTCTAAGACAAAGCATATAGCTATCAAGTATCATTACTTGAGGGAGCTAGTTTAGAAGAAGGAAGTGAGACTAGAATATGTGAATACTAAAGAACAATTAGCAAACATATTTACCAAGGCACTACCCAAAGATGCTCATGAGTATCTGTGAGGTAAATTAGGGGTGATTCCCCTAACTGAGGCTAATTAGTTTAGAATGAAACTGTTGCATCAAATGTTATATTCAGAATATTTGACACATTGATGCACAAGCAATCACACTTTAAAATGCTGTCTAAAGATGTGAAAGACAGACAAAGACAGAAAAGAGGATCCGTCATAAGAAAGATGACAAGAACAACATGATACAGAGTTTAGAACAGAAGAATCTGCATGATGAAGATGTCAACATCTTTGGCATTGTTTTCAAAGAGGGAGAGATTACTGAAAAGATTACAGAAATAAAGATAAAGAGGGATATGTTTACTAATAGAGGGAGAGATTAATGAAATAAGGAGTCTATAGACATAGACACAGAATGATCTCAGTATGATCACAGACACAGAGGGAGAAATTTTACAAGATGAGAATAAGAATGAAGCTAAAGACATTAATGAAGATTTATTCATATCAAGGAACACAGGTAAAGTTTTTGGATTGTATGGTAACTATGGTTGAAAATTATTGTTTTATTTTTTAGTGTTTCCATCAATTTCAAAGAGGGAGATTGTTGGAAATATTGTTGGAAAGATATAATGGAAACAATTGTTGTTTTTTCATTGATGTCAAACCTTAACTAGTGAGACAATTGCTATCTGTTTGAGTACTATATCTATTGATTGATGAAGGATATTTAACAAGAAGACCAAGTGGAAAGGTTGAGTTATGAGAATTCACAAGGGTACTTGATCAGTTGGCACACTGGCAAAGTAATGAGTTGTTTATCTTTTGATGACAGTTTACTGTAAACAGTCTGTGCCGACAAAAGTCAGTAATGGCCGAGCATCAGTAAATTGCCAAGGAAACTAGTGATGACCGAGCGGAAGAACACAGTGTTAGCCGAGGAATAGTATGTTGGTAATTGTTGAGGTTTGAGATCTCTGGCCGACATAATTGATTTTATTGGATATGTAAAGTTAATTAAGGATAAGCATGATTGATCCACACTATGTAAATACACGGGTTACCGTGATTAATGCATGGATCAAATATTTAATTTGTGATTGCATTAGAGAAGAGAATTAAATGTAAAGATGGAAAGATCCATTGGATCTGACCTAACATAAGATCTATGATCTTGATTAAGTGGAAAAAGATCTACCTAACCTAGATGAAATAGGTGTAAGATAACCTCAGGAGGTTATTCATGAAGTATGTTGAGAGTATGCAAGAGGATTGCAAAGTTAATTGACTGATTGGCATGATCTATCAGAGAAGGCTGAGCAGAGAAGCAGAGAGCTACAAGAGTGATTGCTTGAAGGATTTCCAAGTAGATCTGAAGATTGAAATGAGAATGGAGGCCACTCAGTGAATTAGCATTAGAGCTTAATTGGATCTAGATTTGCAAAGTAAGTTGTATGTATCAGATCACACCTACTGATTACTTTCTAACCATTGTATCAATCAAAATCCTTTAACCAGGTTGACCTAACAATCATTGTATAAATCCTTTAGCAAGGTGACATTCAGGTGGAATCTTCTAAGTCCTCTAACAAGGCCACTCCTGATAGGGTGATTAAATCCTTTAACCTGGTCAAATTTAGCAGTTTTTTTTGTAACCTTTAACAGGGTTGGCTCCTAATGGAGCTCACTTCAGAAGAGTGAAAAGTTGATAGCATGTTATTGGTGGTTTTTCCCATATTGGGTTTCCACATTAAAATTTTGGAGTCAACTTGTGTGAATGTTTATGTTGAGTTTTACTGTTAAGTTTCTACAAGCTGATTAACATCTGAACAGTAAACTACATATGTATGTTGTTGTTTTATGTTATTGCTGCCGAGTAGATCTGAGTTGTTCAAATTGGTATAAAGTTTCAATGGGCACATCTAGACCTAAGGATAACTAATTCACCCCCCTTCTCAGTTGTTCTAAATTCATTCTAAAAGATATCTGATTTATTCATTTGAGACATGTAGAAGTAACTAGATCTCTATTAATTTTAATGCAAATCTTAAGTTCTTTATGTATGGGTATGTTAGGGAATTTTAGCACCATATTTTTGTCCATTTCCCATATTAGATATCTTGCATGCGTAAAATAAAAGATCAAACAAATGAAGACGTGAAGAAATTTCATGTTCTACAATTGGAAAGTGGTTTTAAAAGGGAGAAATTTTCAAAATAATCTTCTTACAGGAATTAAAGGAAAATTTAGAAAGAAGTGGGTATGTTGAATTTGGTCAAAAACCAAGTTTTTGATAGTCTGGGGAAAAAGGTTAATGGAATAATAGAGATGTCTTGTATGAAGGTAGTGCGACTCAATCTAGAGAAAGAATTGTTAAATGTGGAAAATGTAATAACATTCCTAGTAAAATGAGATCTTGCGAGATGTGGTAAAGCTATGAAAATGATTGCAAAAATATCAAGCACTTGACACATAAAATAGAGGTAGAAGTGGGTAAGTTTGATCCTCTGCATGGTGAGGTTATTATGAGTTCCATCTCTTCTATTTTAGGGAATACTTACATATTGGGTAGGATTCTTCTAGTTGAGGTTGTTTTTGGCATTGTTACAGATTTTTCTTGCAGGGCCTCTAAAATGCTTGAATACTTGATTAACTCTATGACTCCCAATGCCTTAAAATTCTGACTCAAGCAAGAGAAAACTCTAATTGATGAGGTATTCTGATTACATTGGGGATACCTATTATCACCTTTTTATTTTTTGAGACCCACTGACTCAGGCAGGTTTTACCTATGATTGATTACTGACTTGATAGTATCTTTAGAGTGGATTTTTTACTTATGTGCTGAATGATCTGTTCTTATATGGATAAATAGATAACAATTCATATAACTATGATTACTCTAAGGAAAAGTTTAACAATCCAAATCATTATCTTGATGATGACAGACAACAACATGATAAGGAATTTCATCCTTCTTTCCTTTTATAATTCTTATGAATTTAGGAGGAGTAATCTATTTGATTTTCTCTTTACGAAATCAACAAACTCAAATTGTAAACTCTGTGAGTACAATTGATTTTAAATATATGCTCTTTGTGTAAATGTAATTGATTTTGAATATTTTTAAATATTTGAATGATGATGGATCACTTAACAGGTTCTAGACCAGTGCCTATCCTTGGGCTATAGAGTCAAAAGCTATAAATCCACAAAGATAAACAAATAAGAATACTGTAGGATGACTTGCAACCTACATACAACTCAGGTAAAGTGCCTTGCAAACTACCTTGTCACTCCCATAATGTTGTATCAAATACTCAATCACTATTGTACTCTCTGAAACTACTCACAAAATTTAATTCTCCCCTTAGAAGAAACTTGCAAATAATTAGATAGCTATCTTATAGCCAATATGTTTAACATGCCTTACAAATTAAACATAAAAGAGTACACACAATAAGCAAAGAGACAACAAAAATGTAGAATAAAGTTGCACTGTATTTTTATTCATATATTTATGCTTTAGTACATATAAAGGCTAAAAGCTCAAAAACACAAACTGAAATCTAGAAGTCTGGCTTACAATTATATTTCATCTTTTTTAAAACTATTACATTTGATCTATACATAGGTCTAAACCATCTTGGAATCCTTAAGATAAGGATGCAACAATCTTTGAATGGTTTAAGAAACCTAACCCTAAAATTGAAGAAAAAATAAAAGAGAAGAGTGACCCAAGCGGTGGAAAGACAAAAGTAGAGGATGAAATCTGATATGCTCCTTGTCTTTATGTGATGTTTGACATCTTTGGTTTGTGTACTCCTAGGATAGTTTCTGATATTCTTTAATGATGACTAACCTGCTTGATCTCCAAGAACTGTGTGTTGGATCCTCAAACATTCTTTTATTCCTCAAAAAGTCAATTATGGCAGCTTTCTTCTTTTTTTTTCTTTATATGAACTTTGGCACCTTTGTCTGATTATGTTCAGGATAGCATCAAATGTTTGAATTGAGAACAAGTGACCACCATTATAGGCTAACCTAAACTTGTCTTTTATGATTTCTAACCTTCTTGTGCCCATAGATCAGGTGCCAAGTATCCTTCTTTATTCTTTGTCCAAGACATCAACATCCACTGCAGCAACCTTATTTTTCTTTGGCTTTGTCTTCAAGTCCCATGCTGCCACATCATCTTCTACAGGCCAATTAAAGCTCTGAATGCTTTGTAGTTGTGCCTTTTGCCTCTCCCATCTGACATTAGTTATGCCTTAACATCCACTATGAATTTATTGATGTCAGTTTCTTCCTTGAAAGCTTCATCTAACATCTTATTATAGCTTTCCATATCTAGATTTGAATCTGAAATAAATGCCTTTTTATTAGGCAACATGCTATCAAATTCACTTTTCCAGGCCTCCAAGGCCTTAATATAATCATCCTCTCCCTTGATTGGAGGAATAAACCAGTTAAAACTTGATCCCAAGAGGCTGATCTTTGCATCAATCTGATTTAACTTTCCTTTGAAGAAAGGTAAAGTTACATTTATTTTCCCAATCTCATCCCCCACCTCTGACATAATCTCTAGTAGATCTGGCCTATGTGGCTGTAAAGAAGCCAACTTCTCAAATAGTTATACCCTACTTGACCAAGTTATGAAATAAGGATTCAAAATGGAGATGTATCCTGTCACTTCAACATGTAACGTAGGTAATTTATTGTATACATTTAGGATTATATCAGTTTTATCTTTTAGGATATCAATCCTATGCTGAAGTATATTCAACAATGCATTTATGGCAATCTCATTATCACTTTTAGCCATATCCTCTATTTTTGCTTCTTCCTCTATTTCAACTTTTTCTTATGTATGTAGAGGCTGCTCTGAGGGTACATATACAACTTTTGGCTTTTCTTGCAATTGTTTGGACAATTCAGCAATTACCCTCTCTAGTTCATGAATCTTGATTTGGCATAATTCTTTGTCCTTAGCTAGGGCACTAGCCTCATCTACTAAAGTTTCACATCTTTTAGACAATTGCTTTGTCTTATCCTCATTCAAATGTGCCCAGTGTGTCATTACTTCGGAAATCTCCAAGTCACCTATGTTCTAAACTAACCACACCATTTGGTTCCCCACCCTTCTCTCTTGAATATTTAACAATTGGGGCTTCTGGTCTCTAGGACATAGACTCCACATGGAAACTACTTGGGAATTTGGATTATATCTGAATCCTTTGATCATATCACCAATTTGGACCTTAATTGTCATCTTTAGGTTTGGTTTCTTTCTTATTTGGTCTATTATAAATGCTGAGGCTAAATCCCAACCTTCAACAAGCAACATTCCGATGTCTAAGACTAATTTCCTGGCTTCTTCAGGAGTAATATCCTTAATTTCAGGATCATATGTTTGTAGAGCTAAGAGAGCCTCATTTGTCACTGCTTCCTCACTAGTTAATTTCAACTTCTCTTTGACCTGATTCTGCTTAAGCCATATGAGGAAATCCTTGAATTCATTAGTTTTTATGAAATTGTCATCTTTTAAAAACTGCTGCTGGTGGATTAGTCTCTCATCTATACATGTTTTTAGAGGCATCTCTATGTCCTCTTTCACTTCTTGCTGCAATCTTTTCCCTCTTCTTATTTCTTTTCTCAGATTATGATCATAGGCCCTATTACTAGGAATAAGGGCACTTACTCTATCTTTTTTCCTTTCTTTTCTCTCTTAAGTTTTAGGATGAGAAGACTGACCAAGATCAATCTTCTGCCTCTTAAGGGCAGGCTCATCTATACTCTCCAGCTCTATTTCCTTGGCTAAATCAATGGTGATCATTTCACCTACTATCATTGCTTGTTCATTTCCTTGTGGTGGTTGATCCATTGGAGGTGGGCTTGGAATTGAATATCCTTCATCACTATCATCCTCATACTCTGAATCAGAGTGCTTTGACTTTTCTTTCCCTTTTCCTTTCACAACCAGGTGATCCTCCAATTGTTCACATAAGGTATGATGATTGTTTGACATAGCTTTAATTCTATAAAAATAAGGAAAATTAGGGAAGAACCCTCCAAATGCCACTCCTCTTCTCTTCACTTGTCTTTCCAAATCCAAAAGTTCTTGGATTTTATCTCTTTTCAGCTTTACTTCCCCTTCATCAATAATATTTCTTGTAGCATCTTCCTCCACACATTCACCATGTAGATAAGTGTTAGGAATGGTGGGAGTAAGGAGTTTCTTAGCTCCTGCAATGAAACCTTCTATATCAATATACCTGTATAAGGCAACACCCATCTTGTAGTCATTCAGCCAGTTGCTCAGTAAGTCAATGGCCTTCTTGCCAATTGTAAATTGATATATCTTGAACTATCTAGGGGTAAATGTCCCCTTCCTATGAGGTGCAAGGTGTTCCTTATCAGTTAACATAAGCTGCCAAATGAATTCCATTACAAAAATTCTGGTTGGCACATGATATGGTAAGATATGAGGAGGATTAGAGCATCCATATACTCTAATCATGGTGAAATTGCTCTCCAAACAGAAGTCAACCTAGTTATGGTCTCCCTCCCATTTGTATACATACTCAAAAGGCCTTAGCAGTTGTAACACCTTCACTGGGAGCCTAGTTTTGTCCACTCCTAAACTTTGCATCAATGGGTAAACTACCCGATTCTCAAATTCGCAAAAGTCACAGTCTTTGGCAGTGAAGTTCCAAATTTTAATCCAAAAATGGATAGGGTTGGGCTGGTTGTAATATAATCGCTAAGGGTTCATATTTGGCAAATCCATAATATTATAGTTGAAATGCAACAATAGATGCATCAGGATTGAATAATGTAGGAATTTAGGCTCCTTCTCCTTCTTTTGAATGGCTACAAATCCTTCGTGCATCCTATTGATATTATATTGAATGTAGTCATAGCTGGTACTAGAGTGTACATCCTGTAGGTCTAAGACCATCATGAGAATCCCAACACCTATTCTCACAGTTCCTCCATCCTTGCCCAACACTCTGTATAAGGCATATGCAATGTATTTAATATAAAATTTAAATCCTTGTAACAATAGGGTACAGTTCCTGGTATAGGGGCAATATAGTTTTTGACCTCACTAAGGATGTGCCTCTTCAATTGAGTCCTAACAAATCTAGACTGTAGCCTATACCTTTCCTCTTGTCTAGGAAGCTCTATCTCTGTGGACATTGTGATGTATAAGCCAAAAGCTTGCATGAAAGAATTTCTATTCAAGGCCACTAAGAGAGTGTCATCATTCTTCTTAATTATTTTGATCAATGGGTCATAGTAGTGTGCTAGTCCTAGGAACATGTCTACATCTACAAATACATCAGGGACTAACAACCTAGCCAATCCACAAGTCCGAGGGTTTGAAATAGGCACAACTTTATCACAGTTTTTGTAAAAGTAATTGAAAAGAGAAAAACCTGTAGTCCCTAGAGTTTTGGCATCTCTTATGTTGGTGTAATCATCTGTCAGGCTATCAACATTCACCTTTTTGTTTTGAGTGGAACCAGGCAGAAACTTCAGAAACTCATCAGAATAGTTTCTCTTTCCTTTAGCATCTTCACCAACATCATCACTTCTCCCACTGGTGGAGGTTACGCTGAGTGCTCTACTCATTTTACTCAATTCTGTGCTGTTCTACACCCTCTCTTACTGATATTGAGACAAATCTATTTTTAGAAACCATATTCTTCTCTGGAATTCTCATAAGACAATTCAAAAGCACTGAACTCCTGGAAAAATCACTTTGAATTCAATAAAAACTTCACTAAATTCACTCCTTGAAATTAACACTTCTTCTCTTAGACACATAAAACTTAGCAAATTTCTCACTCTGGAATTCTCTGAATGCAAGGTAACTAAAAATGAACGTAATATACTCCTTTTATGATAAAAATTCACAAAGTATGCATCTCATAATTGAAAAAATGGTCACTTCTGCCTTCAAGTTTGCATACTGTGCCATTAATCCAATTCCTAGCCGTAGCTTGTGAGTGTGACAGGAAATCAAATTCAAATGAGTGTATTCATAGTAAAAACCCTTATAAAATTTGAACAAAATCACATTTGATATGATTGGCTCCCTTTTAGACATCTCAGATACTTTTCCCACTTAGTCATTAATTCTTTGCATTCTCATTGGCCGATAACTCCCTACATTGTCATGTCAGCAATGAACTTTACTCTTTTCTTGCTTTAACTATCATTTTCCTTATCTGGAAACCATGCGATTATGCATTGTCTCCTTATCGCTAAAAAAATATCTTAACCTTAGTTTCTTTCTGAGACCTGGTGACAACAAGATTTTCTTCATTTTACTTTAACTGTGGTTCACTTCTAGCGACCTCGCGACTGAAGGAATGCAAGTCGCTGAAAGAATTTTTTAACTCAGAGTTTATTAAGAGACCTCCTGACCACCGTAGATCTCATTTTGGTCAGACACCTATCGCTAAGTCTCTGATCTTTTAACTTAACTCACTTCATATCTGGAGACCTCACAACTCATTGCTTTCTAACTCACCATTAACCTGATTTGATATGGAGACTACGCGACTGTGGAAAATCCAAGTCGCTAGACACTTTTCTTTAACCCATGATCTGTTCTGTGACACCGTGACCAAAGCCTTTGTCTCCATGTTGCCACAAAATATTTAAAAGGTTAATATTACTTGGAGACTTTGCGACTAAAAGAAATCGCTAAGTCTCATGACTGTTAAAGGAATATTCTTTTCTCTCAGAGACAACCCGACTAAGGTGAATCGCTAAGTCTCATAATAAAATGGAATATTCATTTAGTATTAAGAGACTAGGTGACTAATCTTAAAAGGCACATGACTTATTACATGACTTAAGTTTCCAAAAAGGTAACTCAAAAATATAAACCTGATTAACATTTCTAGGGCTTTTGACATTTTTGCATACAATGAAACTTAAGAGATAGGTATTTTTACCATTTATGTAGATTTTGACCTAAGAACATGGAATTTTCTTAGGTATTTTGCAATTTTTGACATACTTTTAGAATCTGTGCAACTCTCAGTCATGAGGACATCAAAATTTTTAGGGTAAACACCAGAACTGGAAATACAACCAACAATGGCTCTATCTGAGGATGGCTAAACATAGTTTATGGCAAAGAATCTTAGAATCTTTGGTTGCAGACCATATCAAAAAATGAGAGCAACACCAACTAACCTATTACAGAAAGGAAACACACAACTGAAGGAAATTATTTACAATATGACACATACTTACTTGTGTATGAACTTTGATTCTTAATTGAAAAAGGGCTTGAGAAATTGCCCATGCACAGGCAACTCAAAATCTTCTCCATTCATATTCTTCAGTAGATAGGAATCCTTTCCATAGCTTTGTGAGATAACAAAAGGTCCAAGCCATAAAAACTCAATTTTTTTGTGTTTTCCTTTATCTTCTGCTCTTACATTCCACTGAAGAACTAGGTCATCTGGTTGGAATTTTCTTTTAGTAGCCCTTCTGTCAAACATGTATTTCATCTTCTCTTGTAACTTAATGTTTTCCTTCTGGCTATCTCTTCTTGTTTTATCCAACTCTGCCAACTGGATCATTCTATTTTTCATAGTGTCAGAAACATCTAACTGCTCTTCTTGCATAAACTGATATACTGGTAACAAATTATTGATAGGCATTCTTGACTGTAAACCATAAACCAAATCAAATAGAGACTTGCTTGTTGCTCTCTTAACTGTTATTCTGTCAACCTAGAGTGATAACTTCAATTTAGTATGCCATGCTCTCTTATTCTTTTCAAGAGTCTTTTTCAACATCCTCAAAATACTTTTATTACTAGATTCAACTTGTCCATTTTCCTGTGGATGATATGGAGTTGAATATGATATTGTAATCCCATATTTCTCACAGAAATCTGTTATTTCTTCTGATCTAAAACTCATGGCATTATCCATTACTAATTTTGAAGGTACACCAAATCTGGTGATAATATTTTCTATTAGAAATTCAGTGACTACCTTGCTTGTTTCCTTTTTTGTCAAGCAATGGACTCTAGAGAAGTCCCTGTGATTTCATTAGCAAAATTCAGTGATTTCTCTTGAAATTCGCCAATGAAATCACAAGGACTTCTCTAGAGTCCATTGCTTGACATATCCCATGAGGAGTGTCAACTTGTAATCCCATAGACCTCATAATTTCCACTGGCATAACAATATTAGATGCTCCTGAATTAATCAGACAATTTTTTAGCATCCTTCCATTAATTATCAGTGAAAGAAAAAATGGGTCAACAACTTTTAAGGAAGAAGTTGTATTCAAAAAAATTTGAGGAATCTCAGAGGTTAATACTTCAACTTCCTTCCCTTTGTTAATTGGTTTCTTGTCAACAATCTCTGGATTTTGGACTTTCATTATGGGAACACTATTTAATAATGACAACACCTTTTCCTTGTGTTCTTTGATTCTCATCATTTCCAGAAATGACACCTTCACAGTCATTTGAGATAAATAGTGACCCATATCTATTGGAGTATATTTCACATCTGAGGATTTTGATTTTTCAACAGTAATGTTATTTTCCTCAATATGCACATTCAGACTTGGTTCTTTTAACTTTTTACTTTCTATCTTAAAAACAGAAGTACCTATTTCTTGCTCTTTTGATTCTCCTTCTTGTACAACATTTGGTTCTAAGACTTTTGCTATAATTTTGACCTTAGGCTTGTTTACATTTTCCCCATGTCCTTCCTTCTTCTGTACATATTTGGTGTCTATATTTTTTTCTTTTATAAAGACACCAAGTGGCTGACTACCAGTACCACCAACTACTCTGTTTCTCAAATGGTATTTGCTTCTAGCCTTGTTCACTAAATTTGTAGTAATCCTAGCTTTCTCTTCATCTGAAGCTTTTCTAATAAGTGGAAGATCCTGATTGTTTTGAGCATAACATCTTATATGGTCATCAGTTTCTTCTGCTTCACTATCTGATAAAATCTGTTGATGATGATTTTCTACACTTCTTTGTGAACTATAAGAATAATGATTTTTAATTTCACTTTCTGAATCTATATCATGACATGAATAAGCATTTGTCATATTGTGATCACATTGTTCACCTTCATCATTTCCTTGTTCTTCATTTGTTTTCCAATTGAAGGAAACAATACAAAAATCAGGGTTGTGTGGGGCATCACAAGCCTCACACTAGAAATCATCATTGCATAAGTGGACAACATTTTTGTGCAGAGGATCTGGAGTTCTATTATCTAGTTTCTCTTTTCTGAGTGGAACAATACGCTTTCCATCCTTGAACTGAGTTCCATAAGGATGGTTTTGCATTCTATCTTGTGGATTATAATTGTTATTATAAGAAGTCCTATTGTTCTGAGGAGCCCTATATTCTTTATACTTTGGTTCTTTTTGGTTACTCTTGCTAAACCTTGAATCGTCTCTTCTATTTAATTTACCAGACACCCTTCTATTCATTTCAATATTTACTACTATTTTATAAGCATCAGTAAGAGTTCTAGGGTTTTATCCCTAAGAGCATACCCTATTTTAGAATCAAAGACATTTAAATAAGTTGCTAGACATACCTCTTCATCCAGCCTTATTTTTTGAAACAATTTGTGCATTGCTCTTTGAAATCTGGTATTAAACTCAGTGACCTCTTCATTGTAATTATTTTTAATGTTATTGAATTCATTCAGCAAGAATCCCTTGTTTGTCTTGTCACCATACTGATCTTTAAACAATTCAATCAACTCATCCATGGAAGCAAAAAAACCCTTAGAAAGGCTCCTAAACCATTCTCTAGCATCCTCTACTAGAGACTGAACAAAAAGTTTCATTAACTTATCCTCATGAGTGATGTTTAAATCATCAACAAAATCAATGAATTTTCTTAAATGCGTTTCATAAGAAATAACATTATTACCTACGAACTTTGGGAGATTTTCTCCTATATCACCCACATATTTTGGAAACGTATTGGGGTATCCATGGATACCAATGAAGTTAAACTATTTATACCTTTCAGTATTTAATGGTTTTCTTTGAAAATTATCGTTGTCCTTAAAAGTAGTGGCTTTTACTTTAGAAGTTGTTGCACTCTCTGTTCCAGCATGAGAATATTTAGAAGACTGCAAAAAATCTATCTTCTTCTTCATTTCAATTGTTGCAACTTCCATTTGTGCCTTTTCTAACATGTTTTCCATAGTTTATTTTTCAATTCTTGATTTCTCAAGATCAACATCCAACTTAGACATTTGCTCTATTAGGACCTTGTGAACTTTAGGTTCTTCACTTTTGCTTTCAGTCATTTTTCGTTTACCTCTGTCCTTGTCTTTCTATAAACTAGAAGCTCTATGAGTAAGTGGTATTTCTTGGTCCTTTTGAGACCTCTCTATATTCCTTGTAGTTTGATATCTTAAAGATCTCGTTTGATTTTGTCAACATATTTCTTTTCATGTTTTTTCTTTTTTCTAAGCTCTTTTTCCCTTTTCATCTGTTGAATAAGGGAAAGATGTTTCATGATGAGTGCTTCTTCTTCAGCAAGCTCATCAGAGGGAGCTTCCTAAGATTCTGAACTGACTGTATTTGTTCCTTCCCTCTCACTAGAAGTGGAAGTAGCTATAGATGTTTCTAATACTTTATCTGTAGCTTCTTCATATTCTGAGGTATTTCCATCATGAATGAACTGATTGCTACCTACCTCTCTCCTAGTATTACATTCTTTTCCTCATGGAGGAGTTTCATCTATATTGACTTGGTTTCTTTTCTTTCTCCAAGACATTTCCATTCTTGAAGTTGAAGCAAATCCACCATCTAATGTAGTTTCAGGATTCCTTTTAGCTTTTGACCTAGTATTCATTTTGAAAAATATTTACTAACTTTTACTGATCACAAAGATTTATCTTTAGAGTCGCCACCCAATAATTTTTGGGATAGATGAATACTTATCAAAATGTGTTTAGCAACTATAACTATTATTGTATTTTCCTTTTAAACCCTTAGAGGTTCTGAAAACTACTAAGATGACTTTATAATCTTTGTCCCCAGCGGAGTTGCCAATTTGTTAGGGATTTTTCTTGTAGGGCCTCTAAAATGCTTGAATACTTGATTAACTCTATAACTCCCAATGCCTTAAAATTCTGACTCAAGCAAGAGAAAACTCTAATTGATGAGGTATTCTGATAACACTGGGGATACCTATTATCACCTCCTTTTTTGAGATCAACTGACTCAGGCAAGTTTTACTTATGATTGATTACTGACTTGACAGTGTCTTTAGAGTGGATTTTTTACTTGTGTGCTGAATGCTCTGTTCTTATATGGATAAATAGATAACAATGCAGATAACTATGATTACTCTGAGGACAAGTTTAATAGTCCAAATCATTATCTTGATGATGACAGACAACAACATGATAAGGAATTTCATCCTTCTTTCCTTTTATAATTCTTATGAATTTAGGAGTAACCTATTTGATTTTCTCTTTAAGAAATCAACAAACTCAAATTGTAAACTCTGTGAGTACAATTGATTTTAAATATATGCTCTTTGTGTAAATGTAATTGATTTTGAATAGTTTTAAATATTTGGATGATGATGGATCACTTAAAAGGTTCTAGACCAGTGCCTATCCTTGGGCTATAGTGTCAAAAGATATAAATCCATAGAGATAAACAAATAAGAATACTGTAGGATGCCTTACAACTTAGGTAAAGTGCCTTGCAAACTACCTTGTCACTCCCATAATGTTGTATCAAATCCTCAATCACTGCTGTACTCTCTAAAACTACTCATAAAATTTAATTCTCCCCTTAGAAGAAACTTGCAAATAATTAGATAGCTATCTTATAGCCAATATGTTTAACATGCCTTACAAATTAAACATAAAAGAGTACACACAATAAGTAAAGAGACAACAACAATGTAGAATAAAGTTGCATGGTATTTTTATTCATATATTTCTTCTTCAGTACATATAAAGGCTAAAAGCTCAAAAACACAGACTGAAATCTAGAAGTCTGGCTTACAATTATATTTCATCTCTTTTAAAACTATTACATTTGATCTATATATAGGTCTAAACCATATTAGAATCCTTAAGATAAGGATGCAACAAGCTTTAGATGGTTTAAGAAACCTGTAACGCCCCACCAGGGAACCCAAGAGAGATTAACCTAGAACATGTCACTATGTGTGCTGAATACTTTTTATTTTAAAGTTAACATAAAGAAACATACAATCATGTCGAAGCGATTACCATTTATACACATGTCTTACACTCACATAGATTACACGACTCAAGGGTCCCATGACATTGAATTACTTAAATCAAAACATAGCTAACATATAAAAAAAGATTCCATCTGATCAATCATAACAAATACAACTTATATAATCATAATTACAATCCTCATGGATAACCATGAAACTACCATAAACTCACATCCACTGCACATGTCGCAGGGTATGTGGTAATCACTCTAATATACTTACTATTACAA
Source organism: Thuja plicata (assembly GCA_018584345.1). Classification (NCBI taxonomy): domain Eukaryota; kingdom Viridiplantae; phylum Streptophyta; class Pinopsida; order Cupressales; family Cupressaceae; genus Thuja; species Thuja plicata. Next base: position 373,015 of record MU224878.1, on the reverse strand, counting down.
TTTCCAGATTAGGTATCACATGTGATACTCTAATACAAGATTACAATAATGAAATTACATAATAAATGATGGAACATAAAGAGCTCATCCGCAAAGAACCATCAAGCACTTGGTACAAGGATGTCAAATCTCAATGGATAAAGAATCACTACCACCCGTTCGTGTGGAACCACAAAGGTCCACCCCACCGTGCTGAGGAGATAACAATAGATCCCAATCGAATATCCAAAGCCAACAAGGCATAACCACTAAGCAAGGGATCCTAACAGCTCTCTAATCTGGTGTACTAATCATTATAAAAAGTAAGACTCACTAATCCAGAGGCAACTGACAATGTAGGAAATCTAGCATGTGTAAAGGAAGGTGTCATCATGTACGTCTACCCTTAAGTTTAGCCCAGATAATCACAACGGATTTTGGCACCCAAGTGACCATACACGGAGCTAATGTCCTCTCATACTGACAAGGCCCACTAACTATGTCAGATACCTCGCAGGGAAACCAACATCTTCTCCAAACCATCTTAGCCTATACTAGCACTCAAGCATGGGTGAGGACACATCTTATTAATTCATTTTAATCTCTCAAATATGTCTTTAATTATCACTTATTAAGAAACTCCACAATAAGCAGCCCAATAGTCTCTTACGGACAAGGAACTTATTGCAAGCCACCTCCTACTACGCATCTAGGTAACCTACCCTAGGCTTAGAGATCCTAACAGATCTAGCATAGGTCACAACCCTAGTGTAACCCAAATCGGTATCCCATACAATAGGAATGATCACACATAGGTACACATACAGGTACATAATCGAAAGGGTCTTCATGGTCAGTTTAGGGTAATAACAAAGAGCACACACGTCATAAAGTAACAAAAATATAATTACACCCCCCCAGCCTCTGTATACATCCTAGGTAGTCTAATGCCCCCAAATAACAACATATACCAGCACAAGAGATCCATAAGATGCATAGAAACCAAAACGTCTTAAAAGACTGAAAAGTGAACTCTGGATATATAAACATATACAACTAACTCATCACATTCACCATTTAATTCATAACATAGTTTGAAATAATAATTACGGTCATTTGCATTAAACTATTTAAATTTGTCTCTCATAGACAAATATTCCAATCAATATGACCATTAATTAAATCAACGAATTTTAATCCAAATGACATAATAAACATGTTGGTAAAGCTAATAGAATTAATAAGCAATATATATTAATCTAAAATTAATATTATCTATTAATTCAAATTAACATTTCAGTTTATTAAAATATAATCAACAATATATATATTTATGCCCCTTATCACTATCTATAAAATGTATTTATTAAACTAAATTAACCAAAACCTAAAGTCAATTTAAATAATAACATATATATTAAAACCAACTTATTTCAAAACTAATTAAAACTTAAATAAATTAAATATGAAAAAGTTTTTTTTAAAATATAATTAACTCACCCTTTATTCAAAAAAAAAATTTAAATAAATTAAAATTACATAAATTAAAACCAAATTTAATAACCATAATTTAAATTAAATATAATTTATAAAACATAAAACAAAGTTTATTTTTTTAAAACATAAAAAAAATAAAACCGCATGGGGGTGGTGGGTCCGAAGCGCCCCCCCTTCCCTGCGCTGCCATAGAGGACAACACGGGCTGCACCAAGCAGTCACGTGACTGTTCGGCAGTCTACGGACTGCCGAGCAGTCTCGTGGCTACTTGTGCAGTCTGTGACTGCCGCGGGGGTGGGGATGGGGTCCCACCTCCCAAAAAGCATTTTTTTAATTTTTAAAACCCCCTTTTTTTAATTTAAACATATTTAATATATATATAATTTATATTAAATTTTTTTTTTAAACAACAACCATTTCGTTTCTCAAAGCAACAAAGTTTTTTCTCTCTTTTTTTTAAAACCATAAATCCGAAAATAGTAAAAATAAGGAAGGGGGTTTAATTTTTCCTTTCTCCTATAGTTTAGACTTAGACTATAGTGCAATTGATTTATTATTTTATAGGAGTTTTATAGTGAATTATTTCATGAAATTTTGCCAGCATATCCCTACCATGCTAAGAGACATAAAAACATAAAAATGATAGATCTAGGGTTTTAATAAACACCCAAAAACACAGATACCATATCAAACCATTTAAATGCCAAAATAATGAACATGCATCCACTCAACATAGGAAACCCTAAATTTACAAAATTGAAAACCTCATATAGAAAATAAAACCTACCTCGATTCTAATATTGCAAGAACAGAAGAACGTAGCTTGGAGGATGAATGTAGATCTGAAACCCTCAAGCCCAATTCAACCACAGATCTGGCACAATGTAGATCCGAACACACACACACAAGCAATAGAAAACCCTAAAACTTTGAAGCAACCAAGATCCACAACAATCCACAATTCTTCAAAAAAAACCCCAAATCACCAAGAGCTCTCCAATTCTCCAAAAACCTGTTATGAGAGAATGAATGACCAATTCCCCCTAAAGAGATTCAAATTTCCCAAAACATGCAAGGGTGAATGACAACTCCCAAGTCAATCCCTAGTTTAACTCAACTTGAAAATTGAAAGTAAATCCAATTTAATTAAATAAAATGTGCTTTATTGCCACAACTCAAATTAGACTC
>MU224878.1:355986-369756 GCA_018584345.1 Thuja plicata | reverse complement strand
TAACAACATGCAAACAGATACATAAACATGATAACCATACACATGCAAGTATGGGGTAAGTACAATATAATCAAAACATAAATCATCACATCCTGATAATAACCATAACATCATAAACAATAGTCACATCAACTGAAAGAATAGTAGCTCTCATGAAAGTAGCCTAAAATAATCCAGCCAATCAACTGAAACCAATTCCTAAAAGAGTACGACATCACAAACTAAAAGAAAAACATGAGTGGGTATTACATCCACCCCCCCTAGGATTAGGCTTACTCCTGGAAGCCCGTAAACAAGTAGGGATATAAACCCCGTAATCTAGCTGCATCCTCCCAAGTCGCTGAAGACTCATCATTTGGGTCCCATTAGACCCTTACCTGCTCTATGGTGTGACCCCTGAGGGTCACACCCCACTGCTCTAGAATATGTATTGGCTCCAAAGCCTGCTGCCCATCCTCGACCTGTAATGCATTCCAATCAAGTACATGCATAATGTTAGGTATATATCTCCTAAGAACTGAAACATAAAAAACATCATGGATGCGTGAAAGGCTAGGTGGCAAAGCAAGTCAATTAGCAACTGGTCCTATCCTCTCTAGGATCTCAAATGGTCCCACAAAATGAGGTGCCAACTTTGAACCCTTTCCATAATGGATTGGAATCTTCCATGGGCGCACTCTCAGGAACACTCTATCTCCAACTACAAATTGCCTATCCACCCTGTGAGCATCTGCATACTTCTTCTGTCTATCCTGTGCAGTCACTAAATGCTCACAAATCCTCACTACTTGCTGCTCCATGTCACCAAGCATCTCAGGACCAAGAATAATACGGTCCTCCAATCTATCCCAGCTCAAAGGTGTACGGCAAGGATGACCATACAATGCCTATAAAGGTGCCATGCCAATGGAACTATGATATCCATTATTATACACAAACTCCACTAGGTACAAGTAGTCCTCCCAGTGAGTATGTCTGTCCATGACATACATCCTCAACATGTCCTCTAGAACCTGGTTCACCCACTCTTTCTGACCATTAGTCTCAAGATGATACGCTAAACTGAAATTCAGCTGGGCACCTAAATCATGCTATAAAGATGTCCAAAAGGCTGAGGTAAAAACAAGATCTCGTTCCGATATAATACGGAGAGGAATGCCATGAAGTCTCACAATGTCTTGCATGAAGACTCGGGCCACAGAGGTTGCTATGTAAGATGATCTCATCGGTGAGAAATGAGCCACCTTGGTTAATTGATTGGTATCTGTTGTTATCTCCTCAGCATGGTGGGGTGGACCTTTGTGGTTCCACACGGACGGGTGGTAGTGATTCTTTATCCACTGAGATTTGACATCCTTGTACCAGGTGCTTGATGGTTCTTTGCGGATGAGCTCTTTATGTTCCTTCATCATTTATTATGTAATTTCATTATTTTAATCTTGTATTAGAGTATCACATGTGATACCTAATCTGGAAATTGTAATAGTAAGTAGATTAGAGTAATTACGACATACCCTGCAAAATGTGCAGTGGATGTGAGTTTATGGCAGTTTCATGGTTATCCATGAGGATTGTAATTATGATTATGTAAGTTGTATTTGTTATGATTAATCATATGGAATCTTTTGTTATATGTTAGATGTGTTTTGCTTTAAGTAATTCAACGTCATGGGACCCTTGAGTCGTGTAATCTATGTGAGTGTAAGACGTGTATAAATGGTAATTGCTTCCACATGATTGTATGTTTCTTTATGTTAACTTTAAAAACAAATTATTTAGCACACATAGTGACATGTTCTAGGTTAATCTCTCTTGGGTTCCCTGGCGGGGCGTTACAAAACCTAACCCTAAAATTGCAGAAAAAATAAAAGAGAAGAGTGACCCAAGGGGTGGAAAGACAAAAGTAGAGGATGAAATCTGATCTGCTCCTTGTCTTTATGTGATATTTGACATAGGATAGTTTCTGATATTCTTTAATGATGACTAACCTGCTTGTTTTCTAAGAACTATGTGTTGGATCCTCAAACATTCTTTTATTCCTCAAAAAGTCAATTATGGAAGCTTTCTTCTTTTTTGTCTTTATATGAACTTTGGCACCTTTGTTTGATTATGTTCAGGATAGCATCAAATGTTTGCATTGAGACCAAGTGACCACCATTATAGGCTAACCTAAACTTGTGTTTTATGATTGCAAACCTTCCTGTGCTCATAGATCAGGTGCCAAGTATCCTTCTTCATTCTTCGTCCAAGACATCAGCATCCACTGCAACAACCTTATTTTTCTTTGGCTTTGTCTTCAAGTCCCATGCTGCCACATCATCTTCTACAAGCCAATTAAAGCTTTGAATGCTTTGCAATTATTCCTTTTGCCTCTCCCATCTGACATCAGTTATGCCTTTAACATCCACTATGAATTTATTGATGTCAGTTTCTGCCTTGAAAGCTTCATCTAAAATATTATTATAGCTTTCCATATCTAGACTTGAATCTGAAATAAATGCTTCTTTATTAGACAACATGTTGTCAAATTCACTTTTCCAGGCCTCCAAGGCCTTAATATGATCATCCTCTCCCTTTATTGGAGGAATAAACCGGTTAAAACTTGATCCCAAGAGGGTGATGTTCACCTCAATTTGATTTTAATTTCCTTTGAAGAAAGGTAAAGTTACATTTATTTTCGCAATCTCATCCCCCACCTCTATCACAATCTCTAGTAGATTTGGCCTATGTGACTATAAAGAAGCCAACTTCTCAAATAGTTGTACCCTACTTGACCAAGTTTTGAAATACGGATTCAAAATGGAGATGTACCCTATCACTTCAACATGTAAAGTATGTAATTTATTGTATGCATTTAGGATTATATCAGTTTTATCTTTTAGGATATCAATCCTATGCTGAAGTATATTGAACAATGCATTTATGGCAATCTCATTATCCCTTTTAGCCATATCCTCTATTTTTTCTTCTTCCTTTGTTTCAACTTTTTCTTCTGTATGTGTAGGCTGCTCTGAGGGTACATATACAACTTCTAGCTTTTCTTGAAATTGTTTGGACAATTCAACAATTACCCTCTCTAGTTCATGAATCTTGATTTGGCATAATTCTCTGACCTTAGCCAGGGCACTAGCCTCATCTACTAAAGTTTCACATCTTTCAGACAATTGCTTTGTCTTATCCTCATTCAAATGTGCCCAGTGTGTCATTACTTGGGAAATCTCCAAGTCACTTGTGTTCTGAACTGACCACACCATTTGGTTCCCCACCCTGCTCTCTTGAATATTTAACAATTGGGGCTTCTAGTCTCTAGGACATAGACTCCACATGGAAACTGCTTGGGAATTTGGACTATATCTGAATCCTTTGATCATATCACCAATTTGGACCTCAGTTTTCATCTTTAGGTTCAGTTGCTTTCTTATTTGGTCTATTATAAATGCTGAGGCTAAATCCCAACCTTCAGAAAGCAACATTCCGCTGTCGAAGACTAATTTCTTGGCTTCTTTAGGAGTAATATCCCCAGTTTTAGGATCATATGTTTGTAGAGCTACGAGAGCCTCATTTGTCACTGCTTTCTCACTAGTTAATTTCAACTGCTCTTTGACCTGCTTCTGCTTAAGCCATATGAGGAAATCCTTGAATTCATCAGTTTTTATGAAATTGTCATCTTTTAAAAACTACTGCTGGTGGATTAGTCTCTCATCTATACATGTTTTCAGAGGCAACTCTATGTCCTCTTCCACTTCTTGCTGCAATCTTTTACCTCTTCTTATTTCTTTTCTAAGATTATGATCATAGGCCCTATTACCAAGAATAAGGGCACTTACTCTATCTTTTTTCCTTTCTTTTCTCTCATAAGTTTTATCATGAGAAGACTGAACAAGATCAATATTCTGCCTCTTAAGGGCAAGCTCATTTGTACTCTCCATATCTGTTTCCTTGGTTAAATCAATGGTGATCATTTCACCTACTATCATTGCTTATTCATTGCCTTGTGGTGGCTGATCCATTGGAGGTGGGCTTGGAATTGAATATCCTTCATCACTATCATCCTCATACTCTGAATCAGAGTGCTCCAACTCTTCTTGCCCTTTTCCTTTCACAACCAGGTGATCCTCCAATTGTTCACATAAGGTATGATGATTGTTCAACACAACTTTAATTCTATCAAAATAAGGCAAATTAGGGAAGAACCCTCCAAATTCCACTCCTCTCCTCTTCACTTGTCTTTCCAAATCCAAAAGTTCTTAGATTTTATATCTTTTCAGCTTTACTTCCTCTTCATCAATAATATTTCTTGTAGCATATTCCTCCACACTTTCACCATGTAGATAAGTGTTAGGAATGGTGGGAGTAAGGAGTTTCTTAGGTCCTACAATGAAACCTTATGTATCAATATACCTGTATAAGGAAACACCCATCTTGTAGTCATTCAGCCAATTTCTCACTAAGTCAATGGCCTTCTTGCCAATTGTAAATTGATATATCTTGAACTGTCTAGGGGTAAATGTCCCCTTCTTATGAGGTGCAAGGTGTTCCTTATCAGTTAACATAAGCTGCCAAATGAATTCCATTGCATCAATTCTGGTTGGCACATGACATGGTAAGATATGAGGAGGATGTGAACATCCATATACTCTAATCATGGTGAAATTTATCTCCAAATAGAAGTCACCCCAGTTATTGTCTCCCTCCCATTTGTCTACATACTCACAGGGTCTTAGAATTTGTAACACCTTCACTAGGAGCCTAGTTTTGTCCACTCCTAAACTTTGCATCAATGTGTAAACTTTCGAATTCTCAAATCCGCAAAAGTCACAGTCTTTGGCAGTGAAGTTTCAAATTTTAATCCAAAACTGGATAGGATTGGGCTGGTTGTAATATAACCGCTGAGGGTTCATATTTGGCAAATCCATAATATTATAGTTGAAATGCAACAATAGATGCATTAGGATTGGATAATATAGGAATTTAGGCTCCTTCTCCTTCTTTTGAATGGCTACAAATCCTTCATGCATCCTGTTGATAATATATTGAATGTAGTCATAGCTGGTACTGGAGTGTTTATCTTGTAGGTCTAAGATCATCATGAGAATCCCAACACCTATTCTCACAGTTCCTTCATCCTTGCCCAACACTTTGTATAAGACATATGCAATGTACTTGATATAAAAAATTAAATCCTTGTAACAATAGGGTGCAGTTCCTGGTATAGGGGCAATATATTTTTTGACCTCACTAACGATGCGCCTCTTCAATTGAGTCCTAACAACTCTAGACTGTAGCCTATACCTTTCCTCTTGTCTAGGAAGGTCTATCTCTGTGGACATTGTGCTGTATAAGCCAAAAGCTTGCATGAAAGAATTTCTATTCAAGGCCACTAAGAGAGTGCCATCATTCTTCTTAATTGTTTTGGTCAATGGGTCATAGTGGTGTGCTAGTCCTAGGAATATGTCTACATCTACAAATACACCAAGGAATAACAACCTAGCCAATCCACAAGTCCAAGTGTTTGAAATAGGAATAGCTTTATCACAGTTTTTGTAAAAGTAATTGAAAAGAGAAAAACCTGTAGACCCTGGAGTTTTGGCATCTCTTATGTTGGCATACTCATGTATCAAGCTATCAATATTTGCCTTTTTTTTTTGAGTGGAACCAGGCAGCAACTTCAGAAACTCATCAGAATAGTTTCTCTTTCCTTTAGCATCTTCATCAACATCATCACTTCTCCCATTGGCGGGGGCTACGCTGACTGCTCTACTCATTTTGCTCAATTCTGTGTTGTTCTACACCCTTTCTTACCGATATTAAGATAAAGCTATTTTTAGAAACCCTATTCTTCTCTGGAACACTTAGAAGACAATTCAAAAGCACCAAACTCCTGGAAAAATCACTTTAAATTCAATAAAAACTTCACTAAATTCACTCCTTGAAATTAACACTTCTTCTCTTAGACACATAAAACTTAGCAAATTTCTTGCTCTGGAATTCTCAGAATGCAATGTAACTAAAAATGAACGTAATATACTCCTTTTATGGTAACAATTCATAAAGTACGCAGCTCATAATTGAAAAAATGGTCACTTCTGCCTTCAAGTTTGCATACTGTACCATTAATCCAATTCCTAGCTGTAGCCTGTGAGTGTGACAGGAAATCAAATTCAAATGAGTGTATTCATAGTAAAAAGCCTTATAAAATTTGAAAAAAATCACATTTGATATGATTGGCTCCCTTTCAGAAATCTTAGCTACTTTTCCCACCTAGTCATTAACTCTTTGCATTCTTATTGGCCGATAACTCCCTACATTGTCATGTCAGCAACGGACTTTACTCTTTTCTCACTTTTACTGTCATTTTCCTTAACTTGCGACCACGCGATTACGCATTGTCTCCTTATTGCTAAAAAAATCTCTTAACCTTAGTTTCTTTCTGAGACTTGGTGACAACAAGCTATTCTTTATTTTACTTTAACTGTGGTTCCCTTCTATCGAACTCGTGATTGAAGGAATCCAAGTTGCTAAAAGAATTTCTTTACTCAGAGTTTATTAAGAGACCTCCCAACCACCGTAGATCTCATTTTGATCGGATGCCTATCGTTAAGTCTCTAATATTTTAACTTAACTCACTTCATATCCAGAGACCTCGTGACTCATTGCTTTCTAACTCACCATTAACCTAATTTGATCTGGAGACTGCACGACTGTGGAAAATCCAAGTTGCCAGACACTTTGCTTTAACCCATGATTTGTTCCACGACACCGCGACCAAAGCCTTTGTCTCCATGTCGTGACAAAATATTTAAAAGTTTAATATTACTTGGAGACTTCGCGACTAAAAGAAATCACTAAGTCTCGTGACTTTTAAAGGAATATTCTTTTCTCTCAGAGACAACCTGACTAAGGTGAATCACTAAGTCTCATAATAAAATGGAATATTCATTTAGTATTAAGAGACTAGGCGACTTATCTTAATAGGCACATGACTTATTACATGACTTAATTTTCCAAAAAGGTAACTCAAAAATATAAACCTGATTAACATTTCTAAGGCTTTTGACATTTTTGCATACAATGAAACTTAAGACATAGGGTTTTTTACCATTTCTCTGGATTTTGACCTAAGAACATGGAACTTTCTCAGGGATTTTGCAATTTTGAACATACTTTCAGAATTTGTGCAACTCTTAGTCATGAGGACATAAATTTTTTTAGGGTAAACACCAGAACTAGAAATACAACCAACAGGCGTGTTATATTCTTTGCAGCTATTTTCCTCCATATCATTTAAATTTTGCAATTGGTTTTGTCTTATTAACAAAACATTCCATTGTTTGTTTAGGACTATCCACCTGTTTCTTGAATATACCTCCATTGTTTCACTCAATACTACCCTATGTATGCCTTTACCATTATCTTATTCCTTTTATGACCTTGTATGTAGGGTATGACATACTTGGTTGCCTCTTCTTTATATAAAAAAAAACTGACCAAACTTCTTTTCTAATTGTCACTAAAGTTTGGAGGGTAATATCATCTTTGGTCATTATTGTTTGGGTTGTCCTATATATTGTCACCATGGTCCTACTTATCCCTTTCACTCTACCCACTTCCCAATCGCCATGTCAAAAACCTTTGATGATTTTACTTAATCCATGAATGCACATGATAGTCAAAAGGACTATCACGTTCCAAGGATTTGAAAATGAAAATAAAATCCTTTGCAAAAGGACATTCATTGATCAGTAGAAGAGATTTTCCATGACAATTTAAATTATGATATTGCTATCAAGATTCAACTGTGTAGTATTTTAGTCAAACTCATTGACCCATTTTTCATGGGTAGTGGTTCATAAGAACCCATCTCTCATGAAAATTAATGCAACATTTGGCTCTCATTGCACCTAGGTGATGTCCATAGAGGTGAAGCACAAAGATTTCCCAAGATGTCACCAATCCTAGCGCTACTCCAAATCAAGTGTGCTTAAGCACAAAATTTCCTCTAAGGTTAAGGCCACTTTGCTTGTGACCCCATTTGAAAAAGCTTTAGCAAGTGTTGTGCCTTATTAACTATTCATTAGAAATCCCCTTAAGCTCATCAATTGATAAATAGGAGATATTTTCCATAGCATGTCAAATTGTGATATTGCTATTAGGGTTCAACTGTGTAGTTTTTTTAGTCAGACTAATTGACCCATGTCTCATGAGAATTAATGGAACACTTAGCACATATTGAATATAGGTGATGCTGACAATGGTGAAGCATAAGGACTTCTTGGGAGGTCACCCATCCATTATTACTCCAACTCAAGCATGCTTAACCATAAAGTTTCCTCTAAGGTTAGGCCTACTTTTGTTGAAATCCCATTTTAAAAACCTTTAACAAGTGTTGTGCCTTATGAATAATTAATTATAAATCCCCTTAAGCTAATCAATAGATAAGTAGGAGATCATTTCCACAACAAGTCAAGTTGTGATACTGCTACTAGGATTCAATTATGTAGTTTTTGAGTGAAACTCATTGACCCATGTTTCATGAGTAGTGGTTCACAAGAACCCATCTCTCATGATAATGAATGAAACACTTATCACTCATTTCATCTAGGTGATTCTCATAGAGGTGAAGCATGGGGACTTCCCACAAGGTTACCCATCCCAGTACTACTCTAGCTCAACCATGCTTAACCATAGAGTTTCCTCCAAGGTTAAGCCCACTTTTCTTGCAATCTCATTTGAAAAAACTTCAACAAATATTCTTCCTTATAAACCATTCATTATAAATACCCTTAAGATCATCAATTGATAAGTAGGAGAAATTTTCCACAGCAAGTCAAATTGTGATATTGCTATCAAGATTCAACTATGTAGTTTTTTATTCAAACTCATTTACCCATGTTTTATGAGTAGTGGTTGTTCTCACATCACATTAAATGGAGGTTTATATGCATGATGAAAGGTTTAGAAATGAAAAAGACCTTGTACTCCATCATGAAAGCATGCAAATAATCAACATATACAATACAAGTTGAGTGAGAATTCCATTAAGAAATAATGAGAACATAGGTTTGTGGGTTGCTAAATAAAAAATATGTCAGCAAGAAAAGGATGAATATAACATGATACAAGTTGAAGCAAGTATAAGAATCATGAGGATAGCTAAAGGCCATGATATAGCATGATAGTTATTTTGGAACTAATGAAAGATGAGATGGGAGAATGCAATAAAGAGAGAACAAGTAAATAGTGTAAAGAAAACATGAGAGGTGTGTATATTCTATCTAAAATGGTATACTTCACAAGTAAAAGATGACCTAATATATCATAATGCGCATGGAGGATTAATAGAAGTAAGATATAGGGGAAATAAAATGACAAACTAGTGAATATAGAGTCTAGGTTGATGACAAGATGAAGATAAAACCTCTACTAATGGGCCTAAAAAATATTGGTAATTGTTTGATATAAATAGAAAATAAACATAGAGACAATCACATATGTCTAGAAGACAATGAGCAGAATGCAAACCTAGTAGCAATTAAAATTAAGACTTGAGTGGAAAATCAAATGAATCTTGAAGACCAAACTTTCACGATAAAGATAGGTGCTATGAATGAACCAATTAGGATTCAACTTTGTATGCTTCATTGAGGATAGTGTTAAAGTAGACAATAACCTTAACAATGATGTTCATCTAACAATAAAACTCCATTAAAACACAAGCGTGCCATTAGATATGAAAGAAGTGAAAAATCTCAAGGATCTACACAAAAATCCATGACGTGAATGAAAATTCCATAAAGAATAATCGAGAAAAAGATTTAATAGACTACATGCACATTGTTAAGATGATTAGTGGTAGTGTATTAGGGTAAATTTATTCCTAGAACTTGCAACAACATAGTAAGATCTAACCACAAAGCTCTATTAGCCACAATTAGTATCCCTAAGCATCAAGACAAAAAGACAAATAATTGAATGCATAAACAATAATGAAATCAATTGAAAACAATAAAGCAATTCAAACCAAATATCTCTCTTGTTATTCTCTTTCTCAATGCAATATGTGGGCTCTAAGTTTATGCTCAAATGGACAGCTTGAGAACTCAAATTATGTGGTTGTGAATAATGAGAATTATCTCTCATTATATATATATATATATATATATTCCTGAGGATGCATGACTCATTTTGTGTTGTCATCATGGCAACAAAGTCATGTTTAGCTTCTGTCATGAAAGACAAAATGACTAAGTATGGAAAACAGGGCAGACAAAGATATTCAGCGATCAGCACATCAGCGCACATGTGAGAGATCGATTCAACTTATGCATGTTCATATATATGTTGTATGACATGTGTACATGCTACATCCAGAAATGCATTGTACGAAACAATAGTATGACGAAGTTACAGGCAGATCAGTAGACTAGCAGTCCAGAAGATAGAGCATGGAAGCCGACTAGTGTTTTGATCAGCGTGAATTATTTTGTTATGTAATGGCTAAGCGCCTTTGGTTATATGTTTGTAATGATGTAATTAGCATTTTAGTAAACACACTTGAGCTGACTTGTTCAGAAGCATTGTGGATTTTATTTTAGGGCCGACTAGAGTCTTGTTTTGGGTCACGCCTATTCGGATATGAACATATAAGTATGTAATGTAAAGTTATGTTACAAGTGTCGATTATTATGAAAGAGGAAGATATAGAAGAGCAGTAAGATGAAGTCAGTATATGATATAGCTCTTTAAAAGAGTAAGAGCATTCACGCATACACTGAACTGATCAGACAACAGTGTCATCACAGTAGATCATTTTGATATAGTGTATATCATCTTTCAGAAGGTTGCAGCCTTCATCCTATTGGGCAGTGAGCCTAGGTAGTGAGCCATATACCTTTAATAGGGTTTTGTAAAAGAATCCTAACAGTGTTAGACCTTTAACCAGGTCATTGTACTAATATTGTAAAGACCACTTCTAACAAGGCAAAGGAACTTTAATAGGTTCATTATACCTAGTACAATATTTGTGGGTACTAATTCCCACCAGGGTTTTCCTTTGATCAAGGTTTCCCTGTAATCATATCATGTGTTATGATTTCTTATGTTAAGCTTCATTCAATGTATATTTGATTTATGTTTAAGTTGCTAAAAAGTAATTAACAGACAAACACTAATTCACCCCCCCCCTCTTAGTGTTTCTAACAATTGGTATCAGAGCTCTGGTCCTCAGCAAATAAGTTTAACCACTTGAGGAGATCATGGACTCTGTAGAAGCAAAAAATTTGAAAAATAATCTTGAAGCAACTCTTGAAGATCTTGATAGATCTGAAAAAGAAAATGAAGAACTTAGACTGAAAGTTGATGGCTCACAAATGCTTATCAAGAAATTAAGAAAATATTTGAAAGATTGTTCTACAAGTGATTTAGGGAAAATGATCAAAAAGCTCAATGAAGAGAATATGTCTCTAAAAGATAAAATTGAAAATCTGGATGAACAGCTCACAGACAGTCAAATTGCTATTGAAGAAAAGATCAAAGAAAGCAAACAATTAGATAATGAACTCTTGAAAGAAAACATGAAAGTCCTGGAATTGGAAAACATAAAGAAGAAGTTGGAATCTGAATTAACAGAAGCAAAAGATAATATTGATAAACTGCACACAAGTTCTAATTCACTTCAAACTCAGCTTAATTCACAAAAGCAAAAAGGCGACACTACTAGTCTTGGATTCAGTGTAGCACAAATTGAAGTCAATTCATTGCAAGAAAGAAAGAAACCTAATGAAGCATCTTTAGAAGCAAAGAAAGTTGAAAATGTTGAAGAGATTAAAATAGATCCACCTAAAGGGGAAATCAAGAAAGTTAACAAAAATTGTTATGCATGTAACAAACATGGTCATTTGGCAAGAGATTGCAAAGAGGTAAGACCTTTCAATGGTTATTGTTACTCCTGTAATAATTTTGGTCATAGGGCTATACATTGCAGAACAAATCAAAGAAGAATGAATCAAAACAACCAGAGAAATCAACCTCACAGAAATTTGTAGAACACTACATGTCAGATATGTAACTACAATGGACACACAACAAAGCAATGCAACATGATGAACAAGAGCATCAGACCTCCTATCATTTGTCAAACATGTGGAAAGGCTGGACACATCTCAAGGTTTTGTAGATCCAAAACTCAAAAGCAAGAGGATCTTAAGAAATCACTATTTGAAGAAAAAGGAAGTCAAGTTTGTTCAAGCAAAATTTGGGTTGAAGTAAAGAAGGACAATAATGTTGACAAAGTAGTTGATGCATCCACAGTGGATGCACCCTCTACTTCTTATTGAATAGACCTTCTTGGTCTTAGGGGGAGCTATTCTAGCTCAGGACCCCTGCGCGGTTGGTATACTCACCTCTGAGTATGCACCTATGGATTCATGGTTATAATCACATAATATTGCAGTATGTATACACGTATTGTCTCAAATTCATCAAGATCAAAGTTACAAAATCTCTGAGTAATCTATGTACGGTTGCAAACATCAAATGCAGTAGATTTTATTAGAGAAAGTAAGTGTTTGATCTTCTTCACAATTGCATTTGAGATCTCAAAATTTGGAAAGCACTAGAGCACTAAGGATCAAGGCATGGAAGCATAACAGATTTGGCAGTTAAAGCACGGTTAAGAAGTTTGGAATAGAGCCCTAGCAGTCGCGCCATTTTAGAATTTTGTGAAACCCTACTTAATCAAGTTCCAAGTAAGTATGGCGACTCCAGTTGTATTTGACATTGCAGAGAGGAAGAAATTTGTATTCAAGAAGCATCCATTCAAATCCACACTGGATGATGTGGAAGGAGCTTTCTCCAAAACCCCGCTAGGTGTTGTTCACATAGAAGATATCCGCACATATATTTACTGTAAGAAGGAAATAGTAGAAGATATCAGCATAGCCACTCATATGGGATCTATGATGAAACCTAATTACACATTCAAGGATGAGTTTGCGCACTTGATTGATAACCCTATTTTTGAATACTCTAATGTGCATGAGTTTGATGAGCCAGAATGGGTGAAGATTTTGCTAAGCAGAATACATGATGACCTTTACTAGATTGGTGAGGTTCCTGTTTGCATCACTACAGAACTAATCCCTGAATTAACTAGACTCCCTAAGACTGGACCAGTTTTTCCTACTGGCAAGGATGTCAAGAAGAAAATTGAACAAGTTTGCCTATCTAGAAGTGACAAGCGCAGGATGACAGTTGACCCTATCAAGGAGGATGACATAAAACTTATAACAATGATACTTGGGTATAAGTTTCAGCAAGCAAGTAGGTTGAATAGTGTCTCTGTAGAAACAGTCCTAGTAGTTATCAGAATGGTGAAGGATAACACTCAATACAACCTATGTGAAATCTTGCGCACTCAACTGATTGACAACATTTGAATCATCAAGCATGACAGGAGCAAGACATTCATGTTTAGATCTTTGATCATCTACTTGTATTTCCATATTTTTGGAAAGGTTGCAAACCTTTACCTAGACAGAAGCAAACGCACAATGTCTCTGATTTCTCTTAAGGCCACTTTAGAGAGCAGTGTAAGGGACGCCATGGATATGGATATCAAGACATTTAGGATCAAGATGTAGAACAGGTTTAGATTATCTGAGAAGATAGTTGACAAATATAAGGATACCATATGTTTCATGGTAGAAATAGATTACACTTGCATGGAGGTAGTTGAACCTAGAACCAAATGGATTCATCCTCTTGGTTATG
>MU224878.1:333539-345530 GCA_018584345.1 Thuja plicata | reverse complement strand
GGTTATTTGCAGTGTGTTGAGGATCATTTGTGTGATCCAAGAGTTTGGAGAGTGAATTTGTGGGTTGGTAAGCCCTAGGAGCAATCTAGGCAATTTGGGTCATTCCGGTGTGCCACTCTGCATCAATACACCCAATGTAAGTTACTTCAGAATCTTTGGTAGTCAATGTTATATTTTGAAGGATGATAGAAATGGAAAACTTGACTGCAAAAGTGAAGAAGGTATCTTTCTAGGGTATTCAACCAAAAGAAAGGTTTATAAATGTCTTAACAAGTCATCTAACAAAATAATTTGAAAGTGCAAATGTGAAAATAGATGAATGTGTAGAAAATAATGATAAGGAAAGAAGAAAATAACTACACGACTACAACAGGTTTTTTTATACAAAACCTAACACTCTACCTACACAATAGTGTATCACTCCCAAGCAATACAACATTGCACCTGAGCATCAGGATGCAATTACCAAAAATCAGGAAAATCCTCAAGATGATGTTTCGAGTGATGAAGTTTAGAAGGAAGGTCAAGAAGATGATCAGAATGATGAACATAGGGCTGAACCAAAACTTTCCAAGTATGTCAAAAGACATCATCCACAAAACCAAATCATAGGAGACAAGAAGGTTGGAATGAGAAAAAGAAGTAAGTCACTAAACATTAGATGTTTACTTTGTGATTTTGAGCCTAAATCTGTTAATAATGCACTTGAGAATGAAGAATGGGTCAGAGCTATGAATGAAGAAATAAAATAGAATGACAAGAACAATACATGGACACTAGTACCAAGACCAGATGAAAAAAATGTTATCTATACCAAATGGATATTCAGAAACAAGCTGAATGAGAATGGAGAAGTCACAAGAAACAAAGAAAGCTTAGTATGCAAGGGATATGCACAAGAAGAAGGTATTGATTATGGAGAAACCTTTGCACCTATTGCTAGACTAGAAGTGATGACATGCAACTGATTGAATGTTTGACAATATTAAGTTGAATATAATGCAAGGCATTAAATCAGTTAATGTATTGTATTTTCATTGATGTCAACTTAAGATCACCTGTACGGTCATGTACATAATGCCAAAGACTTAAAAGAATCAATGGAGCAAAGGTTATGCTTTCAGCAATGCATAAAAGTCAAGTATTCACTTAGTGATAAACAAACATCGACGGAGTGCACATCGATGGTCAAAGAAAAGAAGAAAAGTCACAGTTATACCCGATGATCAGAAGCATAGTGTTGCCTGACGAAGCAAAGCCTTAGTGATGCCTGACGAGCCAAGTCAGAAGGTTTCCCGATAAGTAAAATCCCAATGATGCCTAACAGATAGAGATCACAAAGCTAACTAGAGTGTCACCGACGAAACTGTCAGTTGTCACCGACAACTAACTGTAGTGGTGACCGACGAAATAGAAAGTTTAGAAAATGACAAAATATCTAGCTGGCAGAGCTAAAAATAGACTTAACTAGTTGTCTACTTTATTTTATTTGACCAGAGATAAGTGATTGATTTAAAGCTGATTTGTACAGTTGGCAAGAAGATATCTATGAGACAACTCAAGAGATATGCTTTAAATCAAATTAGCTGGATTATTTTTAATGCCAAGAATCAAGAATGAAGAATCAAGAAATAGTGAATATCATGTCTATATAAGAGACAAGCTTAATTCATTTACGAATGAGATTAAGGGGAGTAAATAGAAAGAAGATGCTAAAGAGAAACTAATGAAGAACAACTGCATGCAGTCTTGATCAAACAAGCTAAAGGAAGAGCTAAGGAATTCTACAGACATCAACGAACAGTGAAGCACAACATCATAGAGAAGAAAGAATGGAGCAAAAAGGATTGAATTGATACATTGATCAGAGAGGTAATGTACTTAAATAGATATGAAAATCTGCAATTCAAAGTTGCAATATGAACAAGTCATAGTGTTTCAGTTTAACCGTTGAAGCATCAAGTCTCTTAATCAAGCAGGACTTAATAGTCTTCTATATATTGAGGTACATCCCAAGGAGTGCCAAAAAGGTTGAATCATGAAAGTAGCATTGGAATTGCTTGATACCTATTGACAGTCTAAGAAGGAGGCTGATTCAAGGATGGTAGCAATAGATGCCCGATACTAAGTGACAACCTCTATGTATAAAATCCTCTAACAAGGTCGCACTTAATAGTGTGTTTGTAACCTTTAACAGGGTTGGCTCCTAACAGGGCTCACTTCAAAAGAGTGAAAATTTGGGGTACCGGTCCTAGTGGTTTTTCCCTTAACAGGGTTTCCACGTTAAAAATTCATGTGTTATCTGTGTATTATTCATTTCTTTACTATTTTGTATCTTACATAGCTAACTCTAGATATATCGGTATACTCTGCTTATTTACTGAGTTTTGGTAAATAGTTATACTGCTTATCGATAATCAAGAAAGAATAAGGATTGACAAAAAACACTGACAAACCGTTAATTAGTAATAGTATTTCATGGCATGCATCTTGTTGGGACATAAAAAATCCAAGGTTTATAGATTGGTGGTTAAGTTTAAAGGATAAATTTTGAAGCCACTGATTCACCCCCACCTCTCAGTTATTACTAACAAGAATGTGTTAGAATCTTACTTTCTTATGCTGCATTCAAATGATTCAAGGTATACCATATGGATGTCAAATCTGCATTCCTAAATGGAATACTGGAAGAAGAAGTATACATTGAACAACCAGAAGGGTTTGTTGATCTAGACAAGATAAACATGGTATGTAGACTACATAAAGCCTTGAATGGATTGAAACAAGCACCTAGAACCTGGTATGAAAGACTTCACTCCTATCTCATTAGCATAAAATTTGTTAGAACAAGTGAAAATAGAAATCTGTACTTAAAAGAAGATACCAATGGTAATATTTTGATTGCTGAAATTTTTGTTGATGATATCATTTTTGGGGGAAATGAATTGTTATGCAAATCCTTTGCTAATGAAATGAGCAAAGAATTTGAAATGTCTATGTTTGGGGAGATCAAATTCTTTCTTGGTCTATAGATTCTTCAACAAGATGTAGGCATATATATCACTCAGTCCAAATACATCAAGGAAGTGCTGAAGATATTCAAGATGGAAGATTCCAAACCAGTTGGAACACCTATGGCTACCAGATGTAAGCTGACAAAAGAAAACAAATCAAATGAGGTAAATGAAACCTTGTATAGATCAATGATTGGAAAACTGATGTATGTTGTTCACACCAGACCAGATATAGCACATGCAGTTGGAATAGTTGCAATATTCTCTGCTAATCCAAAAGAATCACATATGACTGCTGTCAAGAGAATTTTGAGATATCTGAAGAACACCGACGACTATGGCTTATGGTATAAAAGAGAAGGAAAATTTGAGCTACAAGTCTATACAGATGTTGATTGGGCTGGAAACATTGATGACCAAAAGAGCACAACTGGAGGAGCATTCTTCATGGGTGATAGACTTGTCACATGGATCAACAAGAAGCGAGGATGCATCTCTCAGTCTACTGCAGAAGCAGAGTATGTAGATGCTGCTATAAATTTCTCCAATATTGCATAGATCAAGTAGTTGCTAGAAGGTATCAATATGAAGATTATTGAACCAATAATTATCTATTGTGACAACACTAGTGCAATTAACATTTCTAAGAATCCATTCATGCATGCTAAGAGTAAGCATATTGATATCAAGTATCACTATCTGAGAGAACAAGTGCAAGCAAAGGAGGTGATATTGGAATATGTTCAATCAAAGGAACAATTAGTTGATATATTCACCAAGCCATTACCAAAGGATACATTTGAGTACCTGAGATAGAGACTAGGGGTCCAACCCTTGTCTATCGGCCAGTAAGCTGACTAGGAGGATGCATCAACCTACACACAATTTGAAGATCATTCATGTTGATGCAAACACAGATGAACATCAATAGATACATCTATACACAACAAGGTACATATATGCATCGAATACCAGAGACAATGTATTGCTGATGGATAGGGAAATTCAAGGAATATATTATGTAAAGAAATGGAAGATGATATAAAAAGATTTTTTTTTGGAATTTTTGTCAAAGGGAGAGATTATCTCATTATCATAAGGGAGGAAACTCATTATCATAATGGAGAGATTATATCATTGATCATAAAATATTATATCATTATTCATGAAGTGAAGTTCCTGAGAATCAGAAGGAAGAGTTAATCAATATTCAAAGGGAGAGAAATTGATTACATATGAAATATCCATCTAAGGGAGAGAAAGTAACAAAGGGAGAGAGTTCATACAAGAGAGAAATTATTGTCAAAGAAAAAAGAGAGTATCAAGAAGAGGAACAATCAAGGCAGAACACATATCAAAATAGAGACATTAAAAGCTACATCTATCCAGTGAAGGGATTGAAGATTGAAGACAACCATTCTGCAAGAAACAAATCAAAGTTATTTTTGAGCTTACCGAAAGCCATACATTTGTAATAGTTACATTAGGAAAGCTTGATGAAACTGTTATATTTCATATTGTATTAGTGATAGTATAGTATGATAATGTAGTATGTTTCCATCAATGCCAAAGGGAGAGATTGATGACATGTAACTGATTGGATGTTTGAAGATGTTAAGTTGATCACCAAAATGCAAAAAGATAATGCAAGACATTAAATCAATTAATGGATTGTATTTTCATTGATGTCAACTTGATATAATCTAATCGGTTATAATCAAAGTGTTAAAGACTTTAGAGAATCAAAGAGATAAATATTATGCTTAAGTAATGCATAAAAGACAAGCATTCACTATGTGACTTCAAACACCGACGGCTAGTGGAACCCAACGGACAGAGATCACCAAAAGTCAAGTCACAGTGATGAACGAGCAAGAACACCAAAGAGAATTACCGATGAGAAGAATCACAAGCATACCCGATGGCCAAAATCATAGCGTAAACCAACAGAGAAGCCTAAGGAAAACTGAAGTGATGACCAAAGCTATCAAAGAGTTAAAACACCGAAATTAACTTGAGTTCAGAAATGACAAAATATCTAGCTGGCAGAGCTAAATATAGACTTAACTAGTAGTTATAATTGCTTTCATCGACAAGATAAAGCCAGAGATGAGTAAAGGATTTAAAGCTATTTTGTCTAGTTGGAAAGAAGATCCCTGCAGGATAAAACATGAAGTTTTGCTTTAAATCAGATTGGCTAAGATTGTGAATCACGCTAAGATCAAGAAAATCAAGAACCTAACAACGGTGATATCATGTCTATAAAGAGACAACTTAATTCATTTTGAATTAAGGGGATTGAATGAAAAAGAGGATGATGAAGAGAAGCTGATGAAGAGCAACTTCATAGAGTCCTGATCAATCAAGATGAGGAAAGAGATAAAGTTTTCTGCGGACACTGAGCAACACAACATAGCATCACTGAGCAGAACTAAAGTGGAGCAAATGTATTAAAAGGATATATTGATCAGATTAGTTTTATAAGCTTACAATAGATCTAAAAATATGCAAGTATAAGTTGTATACGTGAATATATCATACTATTTCAATTTAACCATTGATTCAGAAAGTTTCTTAACCGAGCAGGATTTAAAGATCCTTTCTATATTGAGATACATCCCAAGGAGTATCAAAAAGTTTGATCATGAAGATAGCATGAGATTATAGATACCTATTGACAGGCCAAGAGAGTGTTTGGACAAGGAAGGTAGCATAGAAATGCTTGATATCAATTGACAGACTAAACTTTTAAATCCTCTAACAAGGTCACACCTAACAGTGTGTTTGTAACCTTTAATAGGGTTGGCTCTTCACCGAGCTCACTTTAGAAGAGTGAAAATTTTGGGTTACCGGTCCGAAGTGGGTTTTCCCTTAACAGGGTTTCCACGTTAAAAATCCATGTGTTAATGTGTTTATGAGTCATAACTTTAGTGTTTTGCATTACACGTAGCTAATCTGGATTGATCGGTATACTCTAAGTAATTTACTATTTTTTCGGTAAATTAACAGACTGCTATTCGGTAATCATACATAATAAGGTTTAACAAAGAATTCCGAGTAGTAGTAATTTGATAAGTATAATTGAAGGCATTCATCTTATAGGACCGAAGATAACTAGAGGCTTAATATTGTGGTACTAAGTTTTTGGGTTGATTAATTGGAATATTTTTGAGGCCACTGATTCAACCCCACTTTCTGTTATTACTAACAATTATTGTGCATTGTGTTATACTACATTGTTTATGGTTTTAATGATTTATTTGTTTTACTGGTCAGATCTAATTTAAAGAAATTAGAAATCATAAGATTGATAATGTAGTTAATGAGGTCAGAAATTAGGGAGGTACCCTAGCCAATGAAGACATTATGGAAAAGATTACGATGATTTCATCAGAGAGTTACAATGACAAAATCTCTTCTATTGAAGAGGTGTATGATCCAAAGATGTTTACTCAAGATAAATTGTTTGGCACTGTTCGTTAACAGACTGGTCCTTCAAATAAAGTACAAAAAATGACTCAAAATAACTAGGAAGGACAATGAATAAGAACAAAAAAATGAAGAGATTATCATGGGATTGATAATATTCCTCTAAATTTTAGAGGTACAACTCCCTCGTATGATAAAATTTGAGTTCCTCTCAGGTATTCTTGTGACCAGAAAGTGGGAAAGGACAGCTAGCATTTTCCATCACCATAATACAAATTAATTTATATATTTATAATAAAGGTGTAAAAGAAATAAATGACACAAATACCATTCTTTCCAAAACCCACAAACAATTATAATCAGTAAAATCAACATAGACTTATTTCAGAGCGTACCAACATATAAGAACTCAAAGATTCTTAAATAAACATGTACCCATAATCAGATGTAATGAAAGAAAGATTAAATTCCCTTAAAAACTCAAAAAGGAAGGATTAAAAATGTAGGACAAATTAAACACGAAGCTTCAAAGTGTTCCTTTATTCATTTAATTAGACTAGAATGCAAAGACCCCATCCCCTTATGTACAAAATATTCTGGTGAAAGAAAAACTTTGCCCCTTTCCTAAACAAACTGAAATCTTAAATGTCCTGGATCCTGATCAAGCCACGCTCATGCCTCAAAGGAAAAGGGGGATCAAAATATATATCATCATATGTCTTTTGATTATATATTTAAAGGGTTCCTTTTACAAATACCTTTCAATTGTTGGTTGATTGTCTCTTTAAAATTTCCAAAAAATAAACTTTTTGTTTTCCCTTCTAGGCCTTTCGGTTTCTGTAATTGTTTCTTTATGGTTGGAAGTTTTATGAAGTTTTGAATCATTAATAATATTTCTCATTTTAGTGACTATGTGCATGTTCTTTGAGATATTTCTATGCATATTCAAACCACATCAAAGGAGAAACTTGCCACTCCACTTCCCCTAATTTTAAACCCGTTGCTTGATAAATTGGACATGACACACACAGACACAAGAATTTTACCAATTATTGAGAACACATCTACATTATTTTAAATAAATCAAATGTGTAGGCATTGTGGAGATGAGTCTCATGCACATTATCATTGAAAAAGTTGGGAATTCTAACAAATTTATATATTTTTCAGTCTTACAAGCCTATTTCCTAATCCTTTCAACAACGAGCATCTTATGTTCAACCAAACAAGAAAGACAAACCTATCAAAATAGCATTGCATTAAGAGACAAACCATGTGACATGGGTAATCCAACAAGTTCTAGTTTGATGATGTTTCTTGGTAGACAAACTAGAAGCAATGCAAATACACTTAGAATAGCAGTCGCAATCATCTCCAAGCGATATCCAAGTCATTCATTCGATGCATTGTTATGAAAATCCATTCGTGGTTTAGATTTTACACGATCAACATTAACTTGTGAAAATCCTGCCTCCCTTTTGAAACATCAAATCATAACAATACCTATAATGGACTCTAATAAATGGTGAATGATTGGTGCTTTGGTGATTTGATCTAATCAAGTCAGCTTTGAGGAAGAGGTAATATATAACCTCTTCTATAATATCGACAAACCACTGTGTAGTTTGTGGGATGTGTAAGGATCACCGCCATGTATTTGATGACACACATCTTTTTTTTTTTGGGAAACACTTGTTCTTTAATATTGAGTATACATTTTGGTGATAACTTATTGGAATGACACCAACACATAATGCATATACAGGATTGTTGAAGTCGGTCAGCTGTAAAACCTGATTTAATTTATTTATACTATTACCATCTTTGACAAATCCTCTTGTGATACTGTTTAAATAATATTCCACTTTAGTTTTTGGAACAGATCCAATACAATGAGCTTTAAATAGTTGTAACTCTATGACTGTGAGAACCGATAGTAGGTATATGTTGTAGTAAGGGCTTGTTATCATTCAACTAGGGCAACCTATTCCGAGGAATAGGTTGGTTGGGGTGACCTATTCCTTGAGGTCTATCCCTAAATTCAAATCAAGGGCCCGTCTCAATGGTTATGCGAGAAATATAAAACCTCATCAGCTTTCTTTTAGTTTTAAGATTTGGAATATGGTGAGAGGTGTATAAACAAATCATCTCTCCTAATTTTGGAAATGATGATAAAGGTTTCAAAACCACTCTCAATATTTTAAAATCACTTTGAGAAATGGTGAATGATTGGCGCTTTGGTGGTTTGATCTAATCAGGCCAGCTCTCAAGAAGAGGTAATATAAGAATATTGTGAGAGGTGTATAAATTTGTTATCTCTCCTAAGAATTGTAACCATGATCAAGATTTCAAAACCACATTCAAGATTTCAAGAATCATTAAAGAATCCAAGGTATTATTTCAATGCAATATTCTCCATTGTAGAAATATTCTCTTCCTCATGAAGGCAAATTATAGGATAGCTCAATCAAGCAAGAACAACCTTTATCCATACACATTCAATCAAGGGCATGGCTCAAAGGTTATGTGAGAAATATAAAACCCAATAGACTTTCTTTGAGTTTTAAGATTTGAAATATTGTGAAAGGTGTATAAACAAATTATCTCTCCTAATTTTGGTAACCATGATTAATATTTCAAGAATCATTCAAGAATCCAATCATTCTCTAGCAATATTTCAAGCATCCAAGGTATTATTTCAAGGCAATATTAGCCATTGTATAAATATTTTCTTCCTCGTGAATGTAAAGTATTGGAGAGATAAATCAATCAAGAATACCCTTTATCCATCCAAATTCATTGGTCCATTCTTCAAGGCAAGATTCAATCAAACATTACAACATTAAATACTTTGTGGAGTATTTGCAGATCTATGTAGTTGTGAAGAGAATTCTTGATTCTTGTGTACATTTCAAGATCCAAAAATTACATACCTACATTCAAGAAATTAAAATAATATTCATAGACATTACACCATCAAGTCTTTTTATGAAGGTTTCAGGTTGATCACTCAATCGGGGTTTGATTAAGACAAACCCATTTATACATAATATTTTTTTTGTTTTCTATGTGCAAGTACAAGTGGAATTTTCACTGGATTAGATATAGAAATTTCAAGACCTTGCAGACAATCTGCGACTAAAAACTATTAAAAATGTAGGGAATAGGTCAGCCCAGGTGATATAGTTCTAAGAATAGATTAGACTTGTTACTCAACTGATGTAGATGATGATGAAGACCAATATTAGAGGTATACATGATTGTATAAAGAATTAGATCGATTGTTATTTTGTCATTGATGTTAAGCAATTTATTTTTGGTTCATATTGAATTTCCATATCTTTTGAAGTTGATTTAATTAGGAAACAGATAAAGATTAGACAATGATAAGATAATCTCAAGATAATTGGTTTCTACTTTATCAAGTTGGTAAAGAAGATTGAGAAAGTTAGTAAGACTAAAGAGTTAAGTTATCGAGAAGAGAGAGTCTTTCGGTAAAGGGTTATGAAAGTCAGTTAGGACACCTAGACATTGAAGCACCGAGCAGTGCATGTTAGTCACCACACTGAGAGTTAGTTATCAAACATAATAGATGTGATAAAAAGGATAAGAACACATTTAATGCAATGCTACAATGATGTGGAGGATTCCTTGAATGAAACACAAGTTGGTTACAAGATCTATGCACGAAAAATTCAAGAAAGAAATTTATGGTATAGATTAAGCGGTAAAAGTAAAAGTTTTATTTCCAAGAAAGGTACAAGTTCTGAGGTGATGCCGAAGTGGCTAACCGAGTTTCAATTTCACTAAATTAGTTAAGTAAGGTTAATATAATGACTAAGAATGATTGAAGGAAAACCTAATCAAGAAGATTAAGAGGCAAAAGTAGAGTCTATTTAAAGGATGAGTTTGAAGAACAAATGGCTGGCAAGTTGAAGTATTGAAGTGCTACCGAGTGATACAGTGAAGAGAAAAGAAGTGATAAATCTGAGTCTAAGTGAAGATATTGATAAAGTGTTGATGCCATTTGTTTGAGAGCGCATAAAGGGATCTATTCAAGCAAGAGGTAGTTACAATTTTATAGATCATTTACATATTGTTGCTTATTTGCATTTTTAACAACAAAATCTCTTAACCGAGTGGACTTAACAGTCTTATTATAAAATCCTTGAGAAAGGTGATATTCTAAAAGAGTGTTCAAAGCCCTCTAACCAGGACACTCCTAATAGGTTGAGCATCTTAATGGGCCTGAGGTAAATCCCCTAATAGGGTCACATTTAACAAATGTGTATTGTAATGTTTAACATGATAAGCTTTTAATTGAGCATACTTCAGAAGAGTATTTTCATTTGTGGGTGACAATTCCCGCAGAGGTTTTTCCCATATTGGGTTTCCTCGTTAAATATGTTTGTCAAATGTGTTGAATGATTCATGTGCATGTTATTTACTATTTATGCAAGTTACTGGTTAAGTTATTGAAGATATTTGGTGATTCGGTTGTTGTTGTTGTTTATCCCACCGAGTTGAATCAGAGTTAAGTTTTAAGTATTAAGTATCATAGTTTTCTGATTCACCCCCCTCTCAGTAATCCAACAAGACTATGTGATATAGTCCCTCTTTATTGGCTTAAAATCAATTTTACAGGCCAGTTACATCCTTGACCCCATTTTTGGCATCTATACTGATATGTCTGATTTATGTAAGTCTGTTCATTTTGAAACTTTTCTCTTCCTCCTTTACAGCCATCTATCTAGCATCATTAATTCATATCACCCTAATCAATTCCCCAACTTACAAGTGAAGGATTACTGCACTCGCTTAGTGCTTAAGTCTCACTTGGGCCTAGTGGGTTATCTTCCTTCCAATGTAAGCAAGGATTGGTTAGGTGTTGTATTAGGAAACAATTCTAGAACCCCTTAAATCCCCCCTAACCATGTTCTTTTATGTCATAGATTTGTTTTCAATTTCTTGTGACTCTATAGTTAATGGAGGTCTAAGGGTAGTTGGTCCTAGTATTTTAGAAGGAAAAAAATGAGTAGAGGTTGCCAATATTGTTATCCATTTTGGTAATTTTAAAGCTTATTTGGGATTTTTCCCTTTCATTAGTTTTAATCAATCCTAATTTACCTAGAGTTTTTAATCATATGTTAAGTGGGTTATTATTTTGAAAGAAAGTTTAATGGTTTTCTTAGGGAATGTCTAAATAATATAAATTTTTGCCTAAGTGTAACACCCCAAAATTGACATCTTGCAACCCTAACCAATTTTGTTGCATTTGTCATTCTTCTGAATCATCAAAGTCCTATTGTACTAGGCAATTCTGAGTTTTCACTGACTCTACTCGACCTGAGTGTCAAATGCAGAAAATCCTAAATCTGTATTAATCATACATCATATTTAATTCCTAAATATCTATTTGGCTAAACAAACCCTATGATCGAATTAATTTAATTAATAAAGTCCTAGCACTTTAATTAAATTAAATTCACCCTCTTTA
Source organism: Thuja plicata (assembly GCA_018584345.1). Lineage (NCBI taxonomy): Eukaryota > Viridiplantae > Streptophyta > Pinopsida > Cupressales > Cupressaceae > Thuja > Thuja plicata. The sequence continues at coordinate 333,590 of MU224878.1, read as the reverse complement.
GCTGAGACACATGAAAAAGGAATTAAAATAATATTTAATTATTAAATAAAT
>MU224878.1:285408-302016 GCA_018584345.1 Thuja plicata | reverse complement strand
TTCTTGTAGGACATCTAGATGCAAAATGACCAATCTTATTACATGAAAAACATTTCAAAGGTAATTTTCCTTCAAATTTACCCTTACCTCTCTTTTCTCTTCTAGAAATCAGTGCCACAACTTCATCCAACTTTCTTTCTTCTTCCTGTATTTGTTCCCATTCATCAGCATAAGCTCCAAGTTCTTCTCTTAGATCACTACTACTTGCATTTCCAGATAAGGTCTTCTTGTTCTTTTGCACAGTTGCCTTGAATGCTAAATCTACCCTAGGTAAAGTGTCTCCCAATTCTATGGCCTTGAATGTAGTAAGGTTACCAATCAACATCTCTCTGGTGAAGTTTGGTGTCAAAGGTATGATCTCCTCTATAGCCTGTGCGTTGGTTCTATATGCAGGTGTCAAAGATCTAAGAATCTTTTCAATTATTTCTTCCTTGCTGTAAGTACCTCGAGAGTTCCTAATACTAGTAACTACCTTAGTAATTCTCTTTGCATATGCTCTGACATTCTCATCTTCTCTCATCTTTAGTGATTCCATATTTGTTTTCCATTTCTGCAACTTTGCTTGTTTTGTAAATTTGTCTCCAACATACAATGCTTCCAGTCTTGTCCAGATGTCATGTGCAGAGTCCAAGTCCTTCACTTTAGTGAATTCTCCTTCAGATAGGGCATTGATCAGAGATTCCCTTGCAACCATATTGTAGGAAAATAGTTTATTTTTTTCTTCAGTAGCCTTGCCCAGCTTATCTTCAATCGCTATTGCTACATTCTTCTTTGTGATCATCTAGTACTCAATTCTCAGACATAGAAAATGTGTTCTCATCTTGTTCTGCCAACTGTCAAAGTTTTCAAGATCAAACTTTGAACTATCCTTCCTATAGTAAGTCATCTTCAGGATCACCTCAAATTGTTAAACTTTCTCTCTGAGGACCAGTAGCTCTGATACCAATTTTTAGGAATAACAGTCCACAAGATAACTGAGAGGGGGGGTGAATCAGTTGTGCAATAGATTATTAAAATTTAAACTTTATGAGCCATAACATCAAAAGTAAATAATACAGTAATTTCCAACACCATAACACAATTTTTTTGTCAAGGAAACCCTGTTAAAGGTAAAACCACGGTGGGAATTAACACCCACAAAATAGTGTACTGAGAGTATAGTATCCTTGTTAAAAGATATTAGCCCTGTTAGGATCTTTTTATTACATTACAGTACACAGTCCCTATTAGGAGACAAACCCTGTTAGGAGTCAATGAAAGTAGTAGGCTCACTACCAAGACTCACTTCCAAAAGAAGGTTAAAGCCACCCTCAAGGATTCACAATCCGCATCAAGTGTATACAACAAATACACAATCCAATGAACTATTTGATAGCAACTGTCTTTGCTTGGTCAGTTCCAATGAAGTACCAACTCTGCTCTCTATCCAACAGTCAAGCTTCACAGCTTCACAAATCTCTACTCTTTTCTTTCTCTACCACACTTTTCACAAATGAAAAGATCACTCATATATACCCTCTTACAATAACCCATTAGGTCGACCAGTTAAGCTTTCCTAATACATAATTAACTAGGTCAGCCAATTAAGGCTTCCCATCATACAGATAATTACATAAGCCCTTGATAAGATACACACGGTACCTATAACAAGTATACAATATTTACAATTCATTATAAATACTTCCAGATCTGCAATCCATGCTTAGAATTAATTTCCACATGTTACAAGTCTGAAGTCGGCTAGGAAATAAGTCTTCTCCAGAACAAATGCCACAACTGACATCATCAATACCCAAACAAAAATCTAACTCAACCCATTTCACCATCATATGTCGGCTCTCCATCAGGAAGCTTGCAAGTTCTGAAACATCTTCCTCAGCAAGCTATGCCTAAAACACAGAGACCTTCTTTGTCCAGAATCACAGTCACAGTCCAGAAAAATAGTCTTTACTAAAATAACTGTAACATCCATGATATGAAACATAAAGTCAAGTGGCCGTAGATGTAAGGTCAAAACTCAATATTCTTCTTAAATACAACTTCACTCATTTTGGTTCATCTGTACAGTGTACGTACACACGTTCCAGTCAAGTAACTAGTCTGTCTTCTTTCACAGAAATATATGTTGACATCAATGACAAAACATGAGTATCAACAACATGATTAGTACCAAAAATTGATATCATCCAACACATTCTTCATTCTTTCAAGTCATTTCTTAAGGATTATATCCATGTTACATGTGGTTATATATATATTTTTTAATGAAATGGATGTAATATGTAGATTTCATAAGAGTCTTTGTTGAAAATAGTAATTCTAAAGATGACATTGACATAAACAACAATAGTAGCTCTCCTATGTTTTATTTTTCTAATAAAGATAGATTTCATACTCCTATTAACATCATATTTGAGATTCATGGATTCCCTCTTCGTAAAGATACCTCAGTGAAATAAAATAAGAATGCTACTTTATGAACTTGTTTATATCCTCTTCCTTCTCCTATATCCTCTTCTCTTTATCAAAGTATTTTCAATAATACTAATGTGATGGATTTACTTCATGACTTATCTCCTAAAATAACATTAAGAATGAAGATCTTTATAAAAAATCTTCTTCTTCCCAACCTAAAGAGGATGTTTGTAATGATGACAAGATTCTACATCTCCCTAAAGAGATCAATCCTCCCATTACCCATCCTTATAAAATAATTTTTCACAACCCTCAAGATGAAAGTCTTCCCCCCTCTCCAATAAAGAATTATTATATTGTAAGATATGATATTAATTCTCAACAAGGATATAGTGTACAATGTCTTGGAATTCACAAACATGTAATAAAGGTCCCTATAGATCCTCCTACATAGGTTACTAGAAAATGTATAGTATTTATACCTCAAGCCAAAATTTTACCTTCTTCTTCAAATCCTATTGTTCCTTCTTCTTCAAAATTAAAACCTCCTTCTGTACGAACTCTTCTACCAACTCCATTAGATAACAAGCCTTTAGATGATCATTTGGCCTTGGCTAAAAGAATATTTTTTAGTCTTAAATATGATATCAAAACTAGATTTCATTTCCGTCATTTTCTAAAAAAATCAAAGATCTTATAATGATAATATTCATTTTCTTTTTCAATATAGAAATACACATTCTCTTTCTGATTGTATTGAATTCATAAATTTTGTTCAAGATCTAGTAGATAGATGTCTTATTGTTTAACAAAAGATCCAATACTTTTTTATTTATATTTAAAATGTGCACTAAAATTCTCTTTGCCTATTATGTTGCTTCACACCATATGACCTAAGTATTTTAACTTGTTGGGGACTCTTTGTTTTTCATGGTGTTATACTTTCATATTCAATATTTCCTTGTGAGCAACATAATAGGTCCCTTTTTCTAGTCTTAACAATTGGGGGGAAAGGGTTCTTTCTTCAATTCCTATCCTCTTAGAGGATCCATTATCTCTTTGTTGATTTGCATCTTTTATATCATGATGTCCTTCCTTGCATGGACTTTTTTTTTCTACACAAGGATCTTTCTATTTTTCAGGAGATTGTATATCCTTTTTTACAACCTCTTCCTTGCTTGGATGTGTATATCCACTATAAAATATCTATCACTTAGGGTACATAATGTGTTAACCTTTCCCTCGCCTTTACCCTTGGAAGGAAAGGTTTCCTTTCTCAATCTTTTATTCCTTTACAAGGATTCACTTTCCTTGGAGTGGTGTTTTTTTTATCATGTTATGTCTTTTCTTGCATATAATTTATTTCCTCGATCACAAAATCTCTCTTATGAAATAAGTGTGTATCCTTGATCATAACCTCTTTCTTGATTTCACTTGCATGTCCAACGTAAATAAATACCTTAATTGGGGGTATAAAGTGAATTATCCTTCATCAAGAATCCCTTTTTATCTAGAAATAGTGGGAAAAGGTAAATTATTGTTCTCCTTCCCCTCTTTTTATCAAAGATGATAATTTTTTTCAAGAACTCTTCTTGGAGGTAGATGTCTTGGAAAAAAAAATCTCTTCCTCTTAAGGATCCCTTTACACTTGTACAAAGATATCTTTTTACACATTTGTCTCTCCCTTGGCCTCCAAAGAGTTATCTCTCTTTGGATAAGGTTGCATTTACATTGCTTCTTAAAGGATATATCCTCAGTGTTGAAGGTGGGTGGGTATCCTTTTTCTTCTTTTCCTTAATCTTACATGCTTATAGCTCCATGTTGTCATCTTAAGGAAGGGGGCATATATGTAGCCTCCTGATGTATTATATAGTTGATTCCTTTTTGAAATGATATTTTTCTTGGGGAAAATCCTTTTTTAAAATTTAGTATATTCCTTTGGAAATGTCATTTTTCTTGGGGAAATCCTTTTATTTTCACATTTAATTGGAGACAATGTTTTCCTTGGTTATCTTTTTTGCACCGATATAACTAATTAATTTGGAAACCATGTTTTCCTTGGGAAAATCCTTTTGTTTATTTTATTTCCTTGGATAAAATTCTTTCCTCGGCAATCCTTTTGCACCATTTGAGTAGATTTAATTGGAAATGACATTTTCCTTGGGAAAATCCTTGTATATTATAGTGAATTCCTATAGAAACAATGATTTTCCTTGGGGAAATACTTTTTGGTAGATTTTATTACATACAATTCTTTTCTTGGTTATCCTTGGGATTGGTTGACTAGAATAACACAACTTGTTAGACTATCAAATCCATCTTTTCAACAATCCTCCTCTCTCTTGGGATGCATAGAACGAGCATAACACAACTTGCTAGATTGTTTTCCACTTTTCCTCCTATTTTGTCTTAGACATCTCACACAACATAACACATATTGTTTTATAGTATATTATGTTCCCTTTCATGGACCACTTAACATAATACTCTCTCTCTCTAATAAACGAAACCCACTTACTAATTTTTTGATCATGGAGTCTTGTGTAATATTTTATGTGTGCTCTTATTCTATATATGTGGCCACTTGTGATATTGCAATAACATTATAAACATGATACTAGTGGTTGTAAATTTTTGGTCATTAGGGTCTCTTCAACTAGTTTATTTGGATCCTTTTTTTTAGTACTAACCCCTTGTGTTGTGTGTATTTGTTTCTATTTTATTTTTATTTTGGTTTTTATTTGAATGTCCTTATATGTGGTTGTATGAGTTGATATACTTTGTTTGAGGGATTATTCCCTTAAACTTAGTGATGTCTTACCTATTTGTACTCTTTCCCCATGATCATATCTCTCTTTCTTCTACTTTATTATGAGTATGCATGTAGGCTCATACTCATGATAAAGTGATGGCTAAATGTAGCATCATGAATTTTACATTATTACTAAGGTGTCAAATTCCATGCTTACTTAGCATCCATTTTAGTTTGTGTTCATTCCTCCATGCATAATAGAAATTTAATATGCATTTTATTAATAAATATTTAAATATGGATCCTTTGTTAAATTAATTTAATGAGAGCCCTTAATTATAGCCACCCTTTTAATCATTTCATCCATTCAATCACCACTTTCATGTATGTGCTCTATTTAATTATGGATGACCTTTTTTGTTTATTCTAATATTACACCTCAATTTTGCACACATTTGGACATTTTTAAATACAAATTTATCCCGCACTCAAATAAAATCTTGGGTTGGATAGTATAGGGTGTATGGGAAGGTATGGGGTGAGTCAACTCACCCCAGAATTTGGGAGTCATTGCATACCCTGCAAATTGGGCCCAAATCTGGAATCTAGAATGGTCTTTTGATATTAGTTGGATGTTAAAAACCTCATCAACCTCATTCAAGTTTAGCTCCCCAAAATGGATTGGTGTGATATAAAAGAAAACATACCTCCCTCATTTTTAGATCCATACATACATGTATTAGGTCAACCTAAGCTATCAAGCATTTATTCAAGCATTTTAAGCATTCAAGAAATTCCATCCCACCATATTCTTCATTGTGGAAAATTTTAATAACTATCAAGCAATAATGTCTTGTGTGATTTCCTTTTAGGTATTTGTGGACCCATGCTATTGCATCAACACTTATGATTTAATTTCAAGCATAATTTCAAGCATAATTTCATTGTCAAGGTATACGATATCTTATCTCATATCAAGCCTCTGCTATTAACAACATACTTCCCTTTCCAAGCATTCCTATTTTTCTTTCAATGTTAATTCCTCAACAAGGGTTTGATTGAGGAAAACCCCTTTCCACCAATATTTTCCCCATTTTCTATGTGTAGGTGATAGGTGGCACAACTACAAAAAAGGCTATAGGCATATCTGACCAAGAGATATAGGTGGTATCATTTTCATCATATTTTATTGGGAATAGGATGATTTGACTTTCCCCATACCTCCAACTTGCCTCAGACCCTCCTAGTTGCCCCGTTCCTACCATTTTGGACTAAAATTTGGGTCACATATCATTCGTTGTTTCATATTTAAAGATCTGGTATCATAATTGGATTTATAGTTTTTTTTTCTGATTGCCTACACATCATTTCATCTTTCCTTCCATTATTTCCTTAAATATTTCATTCTTCATTCCCATTTTCATATTTATATTTCAACTCATAGTAAAGTAATCCTTTCATCTATTTTAGTGATTAAGTCTCCTCAAGCCCAGTGGATCGTCCTTTCTTCCAATATGTGAGAGCAAATAGTTGTGAGCTTCCTAGTTTTATCATCCATTCTAGTGATTTCCTCTCAACAAATTATTTTATTTCATTGCAACCTCCATAATTTGAGTAAACAATACCCTATCAATGTGTTTTATCTCCTTCATTTCACAACCTTGCTTATAGATTATGTTATACATGGTTGTCTCTTCTTGATATAAACAATCCTTTGAATTTATTTTCTCATTATCACTAAATTTTATAAATTAATGTCATCTCTTACTATTATTATTTGGGTTCTCATCTATATTATCACCATATCATACTTATCCCTTTCATTGTACCCACTTCTCTATCACCATGTCAAAAAAACCTTTAAATATTTTATATCATAAATGAATGCAGATGATAAACATGGGAATATCATGTGTTAAAGGAGTTTAACATAAAAAAACAAACCTTTGTAAAAAAGACAATCATGTTCCCATGTCACAATAAATGGAGGTTTTCATGCACAATTCAAGTTTGAGAAAGGTTAACGACCCCATACTTGGTCATGAAAGTATGATGGTCATCAACACATACAATGTAAGATGAATACGAGGATTCCTTTATAAAATAGTGAGAACGCAAGGCTATGGGTTTCTAAATGATAATTTATTCTTCGAGGATGAATACATCATTACACAAGTTGAAGCAATTATTAGTGCCATTAGGATATATAGAGGTCGTGACATAACATGATAGTTCTCTTGGAAGTGGTGAAATATGAGATAAGAGCATGGAATGAAGAGAGAAAGTAAAGAGTATAAAGACACCACAAGATGTCTATATATTATAGCTAAAAATAATTTCTTTACTAGTAAACAATAGTCAAAGAAATCATAATGAGTATTGAGGGTTTATACAATTCAGAGACAATGGAAAAGAAATGGTAAGACAATGCATAGTGATTTTAGGTTGATGATAACATGAAGAAAATCCTCTACCTATGGACATAAGAGAACATTGATCAATGTTTGAGATAAGTGCCACTCCAACATAAAGATAATCACCCAAGTCTACAAGACAATCAACATAATAAAAACCAAGTAGCAAGATAGAGTCATCCCTGAGAGGAAAATCTAATGAAGCTTTAAGACTAAACCTATATGACAATGAATATAGGTGATATGAAGGAACTGATGGGTATTTAGCTTTAAAATATTCAATGATTATTGTATATCTCTATATAGACCGCCCATGTTCACAAGTGTTCTTCCTCGGGATTGTTATGGGTCAGATTTCTTATTGAGGCATGCCTTCTTTTCCTTTGGTCATGGGTTTTGTTTCTCTTGGTGGACACATATCGTGTGCACAAACTTTTGGAGAGAGTGCGGTGGGTTTCTCTAGCTAGAAACCTCATCATGTTGACACATGTCCTAGGATTATTTCAAAAGAGGTTGTTACACCTTGAGGAATGGTCTATGATAGTAGATATTTGTCTTTTATTCCTTTGGGATGCATGTTAAGTGGATTATGGTTTTCATTTGACAATGTGCTAGTGGCGGATCCCTTAACAAATGTCGTGATGTTTTTCCTAGGTGTTTGGTCTATTTAGCGAGGTGAGTTTTGATTTTGGGAATATTTTTTGGTTGCAAAAGTTCTTGAAGAGAGGGGATTTTTAGTTATTGAGAGAAGACTGATTATTTTACCAAAGGATATTTTTTTCTGACATAATTATGGGATATCACATTTGAAAACTTTACTTCTAATATCTTTAAAATTAATTAAAGTTTGATTATGCTTGACTGAGCCTTTTTAGTTTTAATTGATACTGAATATACCTGAAGTCTATGTCATTTTAAATAGTGATCATCTTATAAGACTAGCATTTATATATATGAAATTGCTCACTAATGGATCATATTTGAAACTCTTCCTGTTAAATGTAATTAAATGATAAAAGTGTTCCATGTGTGTGATGTTATCAGAAATAGATAGATGAATAGGTGACTTTGAATGTATTTGTTGTTTTTGAATTTTATAGATGCAACCATGAGATGATATGAATGTTTTGACATGTGTCTAGGATCATGTTATTATGTTATCATATTCACTACAAAGGTATTATGGTATACTATGCCAAAGCATGAAACAATATCCACATTCTAATAATATGGTTATGCATTTCCATTTATGAAAGGTCCCGAGTTAATAGTGAAATGATCTAGCACATCACCTTAAGTTTAGTTTCATTTTAGTATTCTTCTCTTTCTTTCTCACATTATTCATGGAGAGTCTTCTCCTCAATCCTAGAGAATTTCGGCCCCACAACACTAAAAATTTCCTTAAGGTTCATTCCCATTTGGGTTGTAAAATTCAAAATCAATAGTTCCTTTTTCTGGTAGGCCCGGTGGGACCAAACCTTAATTAAGCCAGTGCTTTAAAAAAATTATATGATCCACAAGCCCATCACAATATCTATATCAACTCATTATACATGATTATTGATCCCTCCCCTAGTTATTCTAACTAGGTCTAGAACCTTTGCCTCTTTGTTAAGTGCATTATTAGCACCACCCCTTGCAGTACCCATGGTTGTACAAAACTTTATCACCTGGGATAGCGGTAGCCCTCTTATTCCACCATTTTTTGGTGTAAACTGGGATGTTATCCCTACAAATTATTTGAAGGTTCTACCTAAGTTTACTAGAAAGGATGAGAAGATCCTTGTTGAGCACATGACAGATATGGAAAATACCTACATAGTGCATCACATCAAAGAGAAAAATGTGGCCCTGATATTACTAGTTGCATATTTCAAAGGGAAGGCGCTACAGTGGTATCTCTAAAAAAATAGCATAGGCACATGGAATGACCTGGATAATATATTTAATAGTCTCTTTTGCGAGAATGGTGATCACTCTTCACTACTTCAACATCTAATTAATATCAAGAGAGATCCCCAGGAGGTCGTGGCTGATTTTAATAGAAGATTCCATAGGACATGACATAGAATCCCTACATATGCATGCCCTCTAGAACCCATAGCCTTTTTATTCTATCTAAAAGCCTTCAATGCAGATATAACATGGACTATACAAACCTTGGGAGGCATAAGTTTTCCAGCTACCTATGAAATAGCCATAAAATCTGAGAAAAATAGATTGATGCGAGAAAATTTCCTTTAAGACTTCTATTGCAAATATTTCTATAGTTTTCCTTAAAAACCCTAGAAAATACCCAAGGTGATACCTCTACTAGCTCTACCACATCCAACAATCTTTGTATGTGTACCCAAATGCTCCAGCACTGTAGATAGCTCCCCCCTCTCTATTAGCAAAAATGAGAGAAATGAAAAGATTTTTGAGGATAGTATCAAATTAGCTGACCAAACCTAAAAGGAAATATGGTGTATCTCAACAACCCCCATATTATAAATTTTAAAATCAGCAAAATGAGAGGCCTCCATATCAACCAAATTAATACCAAGGATAGAACAAAAATATCCTAGGAAACAACAATAAAAAAATAGTTAGGGCCAAAATTCCAAGAAGTTAGTTGTTGTTCCTCCTCTAATGACACTACTGTAGTCTTTTCGGCCTAATTCTAATAAAGAACTAGTGGCCACACTGAATAACTATGAGGAATATATGAATGCATGGTGTTTCCCATGAAATGATGCTCACATGCCTTGAGACTACCCTAGAGTAAATATACAACAATAGATAGTGAAACAAAGGAGCCAAGGATGAACCTTGATGTAGATAATTATTGTTTTTCTTCCCCAAGGATTGAGAATTATATGTTAACAACTCAAATTCTAGGGATGTCCCTAGAACAAGATTGATAAATTGCTCCCAACCATGCTCTATTTTCTCGGATGAAGGATGAGGATAACATGGTTTTCACAAACCAAATGTCCACTTCAAAGATGCCACAAGTCTAGTCAAACTACAACACCCATTCAAAATGAAGGTTCACTAAGGAAGTGACTCCACCTATCTTGCCAAGAAAAATAGTCCAATTTCTATTCCTAAGACTTGAAGCAAACAAACCTAACACTCTAGAAGTTTAGATGCAACTAGTTCAATGACAAAGGAAATTTTTCCCGTGGAAACTGAAATTTCCAAAGTTCCCATGGAGACAAAGGTATAAAAAGTGGAACTACTCAAGAAAGCCCCTAAAAATTTATCCATCTATAACGTGCTTGCAATCCCATAACAAAATAAATTACTAAAAGAATCCCTTGAAAATTGGGATAAGAAAGCCAGAGCTGAAGGAATTTTTGAACAAGAAAAGTTGAAGGGGAAGACACATGTTGCAAGATCAAATATTCCACAAATTCAACTGTTAATTGTGTTGGTCAATTCCAACAACCTATCAAGAGAAAAAGAAAGAGGCAAGTCTAAATTCATGCCTTTATTTCTTACCTTGATAGTAGGAGACAAAATACTACATAATTCAATGATAGATTCAGGGGCTAGCAGAACCATCATGACTATGCAGATAAAAAGGCCCTCCATATAGAATACGAGCCTATTAATAGGGGGATAATGAAATTGGATGGGAATAAGGTCTAGTCATTAGGGGTAATAAAGGAACTTCCCTTCACCCTCTTTTCCTTCCCAAATATCATAGTTTTGCAAGAAGTTGTAGTCATTGATATTCCCCTATTTTTGGTGTCTTCCTTTTGAGTGATTTTACCACCTAAATAGGAGGCTATATATCACTTGACTGGTCCCATTTAATATTAAGAACCAAAAATGGAAATAAATACAAAGTGTTGTCAAGAACCTATTCATAAAACTCATGTAGAGGATGAACCTGTGCTCATGTTTGAGCCTATCCACACCTCCATTACAAAGGAGATGTATTGTATTGAAATTTTGGAGGATGGAGAAGTAACTAGGACTAGGAATTAAGAAGAAGTATTATTGAATAATTTATTCAAGAATGATCCCGTTGGAAAATTATACGCTACTAGATTGGGTACTTATGTAATGTATGATGAAGACCACCCAATGCCAAGAGTTATAGATGAAGAGGAAAATAAAGACATCAATATCAAGGCATCTAAACTATGGATAATATATTTTTATGGAGAAATATGTCAGAAGGGTTTGGATGTTAACATTCACCTAATTTATCCTTCAAGAGAGGAAGTAAAGAAATCTTTCTAATTTCAATTTAGTTCAACTAACAATGAGGCGAAATATGACGAAGTAGTCTGAGGACTAGATTTAGTTGAGTAAATGGGAATCAAGAAATTAAAAGTATTTTTAAATTTTGAGTTGAGAGTAAGGAAAGTCTACAATAAAAATGTAGCCAAGAATCCCTAAATGAGATCTTATCATTATAGAGTATGGGACCTGATTGAAATTTTTGATGCTTTAAACATTCAGATCATTCCAAGGAAGAAAAATATTGAAGCTAACCAATTAGCCACAATCAGTTCTCACTTCAATCCTATTACTGATCTATTTACAAATGAAAATTTAGTTTGAGTAATAGTTAGACCTTCTATACCAGACAATGATAATCATTGGAAAGTATTTGAGAATTATGAATACACTGCCTTATTTATCAAACAAGGTAGAGAATTTGCCGATCAGTTGCAACCTAAGATTGAAGAAGCATATTAAGATCGGGTCATGCAATTAAGAGGGAAATAAATTCCCCATGGCCTAATAACCCTAGAGGGCTTATTTTATTATGATGATGTGAGAAGGGACAAACACAAGTTAATCACAAACTAGAAAGATTATGAAGATATAGAGGTCGGAGACGACATAAAGTTGAAAATGGGGAAGAGAGTATCTAAAGTTGACAGAGAGGCTAAATCCATGTGTTATAAGTATAAATGAATCATAGCATGGACCTATGAGAATCTAAAAGGTTATAATAGATATATCACTGAACACACTATTGATTTAGCAAAGGGAGTGAAATTAGACAGAAACAAAGACCAGTCAATCCTATGATAGAAGCTTTGATGGCACAAGTATTGACAATATTGATTAATTCTAAGATCATATATTTGATCATATATATCACATGGGTATCAAACCTGGTGTTGGTCCAAAAAAGAAGGGATACATCCACCTTTGTGTGTATTTCAGAGACCTGAATAAGGCTTCTCTAAAAGATCACCACCCATTGTTGCTAATGGAACAAATCTTGTAGACTATTGCCAAATCAAAGATGTTTTCTCTGCTAGACAGTTTCTCCATATACAACCAAGTTTGGGTTGTAGAAAATGATGAACGCAAAACAATGTTCACCACCAAGTGGAAAACATTTACATTTTCTAAGATGCCTTTCAGTCTGTCTAATGCAGGAGAAATTTTATAAGAGGCTATGGAGACAACTTTCAAACAATTAATAGATCTGATCATTCTTATTTACTTAGATGACCTGGCTCTGTTTTCAAAAAGAAGGAAAATAATTTTGATCACCTTGAAGAAGTTTTTTCAGAAATGCTAAGAGTTGAGAATCTCTTTGAATTTGACAAAATGTGTTTTTGGATTCCTGCAGGGAAAACTCTTGGGGCATATAGTTTCTAATGAAAGTATTTCCATAGATCCCAAGTGGGTAAAAGTCATTTTGGATCTCCCAATCCCTTCAAAAGAGAAAGGAATTCAATCCTTCCTTGGGAAGATTATTTTCATCAGCAGATTCATTTCTAATTTTGTTGGAATGGTATGATCCATTATCCTAATGTTTAGAAAGGAACAAGTATTTAGATGGAATCTAAAGGGGAATGCCTCTTTTGAGAAGATAAAGATAGCTATAGCTACTACCCTAGTATTATCAAATGCAATTATTTCAAAAGAGTGTATTATGTATGCATATGGGAGTGATTATAGCCTTGTGACTATGCTGACTCAAAAGAGAGAAAATCAAAAGGAAGAGCACCCCATTTCCTACTACTGTAGGATGCTAAGTGATTACGTGGTCGAGTATAATTTGATAGATAAAAAAACCTTTACTCTAGTGAAATGCCTCAAAAAATGGTCTCAGGAAGGAAGATCATGGTGTAAATCACACATCCTAGCATGCAAGAATATATCATGGAATGTGAGATTACCAAAAAAAGAGCTAAATAGATCACTAAGATTATGGAATATGATGTAGAAGTATGTCCAACTAAGGTGATCCGAGGCAAAGGCCTCTATGCGTATATTTCAAAAGATGTCAAAGGAACTAAAAAATAGAGTTGATCCTCATAAATTACATCAGAGAGACAAAGGATTGGGTGGCTAAACTTCATGCGGACTGGTAGATATATTTCTCACCTCCCTTTAAACAAAATAAGATACTATATGTTACAAGGAACTAGATATTTCCTTGTAGAGGGTGTACTTTTTAGAAGGAACTTCAATGGGATTCTACTAAGTTGGTAAAAAAAGTCCACAACCAGAAGATATTGGAGGAAATGCATAATGAGACCTTAGGACACTATTAGGCTAACACCACTACACTCAAAATTATGCGAGCTAGTTACTTATGGAAACTATGTTTTCTAATTGTTTTGAATTGGTGAAAAAATGTAAGAAATGCTAATTCTTTGTTGAAGGAAGAAATAATTCTGCCATGCCCCTGAGACCCATCATGGTCAATGAACCCTTTTCCTAATGGGTATTAGATTTCATCAGGATGATTAATCCCCTTTCAAGTGTCAGATATAGATGGATTTTGACTGCTACATATAATTTTACTTGGTGGACAGAAGAAGAACCACTAAAGAATGCTATAGTAAACAAAATTATCAGCTTCCTCCAAGAGTTGGTGTAAAGATTTGTTCCCCCTAATGTTGGAAACACTGAGGGGGTGGGGGTGAATCAGTGTTTAGCTAATTATTCAATTTCAGTAACTTTAAACATAAATCAATTATATATCACTTGAATCTTAACACAAGATCAAATAACACATAATATGATTACGGGGAAACCTTGATTAGAGGAAAACCCAGGTGGGAATTAGTACCCACAAATATTGCACTAGTATAATGAACCTGTTAAAGTTCCTTTTCCCTGTTAGGAGCAGTCTTTACAATGCAAGTACAATGACCTAGTTAAAGGCCTGATCCTGTTAGGATTATTTTACAAACAACCCTATTAAGGGTGAGGAATCACTATCCAAGAGCTCACTACTCAATGAGAAAGAAGGCTACAAGCTCCTGAGAATAGATATGCACTATATCCACAAGTGAATTGCTGTATATGACACAGATGTCTGATCAGTTCTGGTTATGCGCTTAATCTCTTAACTTCTTTAAGGGCTCTATCTCATACTGACATGTTTATACTACTCTTCTATGTCTCTCCTCTACATGTTTTCTATGACACTTCTAATATAACTTATCAATATATATATATATGTTCATGCCTGAATAGTCGCGACCCAAAACAAGACCATAGTCAGCCCAAAAACATAATACACAACACTTCCAAAAAAATCTGCTTAAGCATGTTTTCTACAATAATAAAGACATGATTACAAACATACTATCATAGGCACTTGGCCTTTACACAAAAAAATATTATACGCTGATCCAAAACATAAGTCGGCTCCATGCTCTATCTTCTGAACTATAGTAGTATTGTTCTTGCTGTAACTTATCTGTATTGTCATTCCGTACCATGTGTGTCTAGACTTAGTATGTACACATAACATAGAACATATATGTGAGTGCACATACCCTGATTTGATCACTCACACGTGTGCTGGTGTGTTGATCACTACATAACTCTGTCTGCTCTATTTTCTATACTTAGTCATTTTTGTCTTCCAAGTTTACTTGATAGAAACTTTATATGACTTTGTTGCCATAAGGACAACACAAAATAAGTCATGTATTATATGGGAGTCAACTTTCCAACACCTAAAATAATAATTTTAGACAATGTAAGAGAATTCATAGGGACTAGGATGTCTGAATTTGCACTCAGAAATGGTATTTTATTGAAAACATCTTCCAATTATTACCCACCAGAAAATGAACTAGGTGAATAGATGAATAAGAACATGATTAGAATTATAAAGAGAGTTGGCTCGGAACACCAGAGGGAATGACACAAACATTTAAAAACTTCTTTGTGGGAAGATTGGAGTACTATGAAACATATCCTCAAGACCTTGCCATATGAGCTAGTCCATGGAAAGGAGTCTCTCCTTCCAATTTCAATGGAAATCCTAACACTATTGTTCCTTAATTTATAGAGGTTGGTGAAGATGGTGCCATGAATGTAAGGTTGGGAAAGTTTCTAAATCTACAAGAACAACATGTGCAGAACCACAATGCCCTTACACATCACCAAGGAGTTGTCAAAAGGTGGTTTTGATGAACTATAACTGATTGAATGTTTGAAGATGTTAAGTTGATGATCACCAAGACACATAAAGTTAATGCAAGACATTAAATCAGTTAATGTATTGTATTGTCATTGATGTCTACTTGATATAATTTGTATGGTCATGTACATACTGCTAAAGACTTTAGAGAACCAATGAATCAAAGTCTATGCTATCAGTAATGCATAAAAGTTAAGTATTCACAGAGTGACTATATACACCGATGGAGTGCACACCGATGGACAAAGTAAACTAACAAGAGAAAATTCATAGTGTTACCCGACAAGAAAAAGCACAACATTACCGATGAGCAAAGCCACAGTGTAACTCGATAGACAAAATTATAGTGTTGCTTGACAGACAGAGATCCCAAAGACAACTGAAGTCTCACCAATGGAATAATCAATTGTCACCGATGACTAACTGAAGTATTGACCGACATAACAAAGAGTTTAGAAATGACAAAAATCTTAGTTGTCAAGAGATAAATTGATGCAGGAGCATCCTGGGTGTAAGGGCAATCTTGCATCACCCAAAAATACGTGTTTTTCTATTCAATAAGGGCTATTTTGTACAAAGCTGCTATTTTTGGAAACTTACTATTTTTAGTAAGTTGG
>MU224878.1:259813-280145 GCA_018584345.1 Thuja plicata | reverse complement strand
GGGTGTCTGATGCAGGAGCATCCTGGGTGTAAGGGCAATCTTGCATCACCCAAAAATACGTGTTTTTCTATTCAATAAGGGCTATTTTGTACAAAGATGCTATTTTTGGAAACTTACTATTTTTAGTAAGTTGGTCCTTTGAACTCAGAATGTTCTAATTTTCCAGGTGAAGGTTCATCTTAGTCATATAAGAATTTCAGTTGAATTTCATTTCCAGATCATATGTATTGGCAAAGTTATTAAGGATTTACTGTTGAGATTTTAGGGTTCAAAACCTTTGAGCTCAATTTTCAGGACCTTAGAGGCTCTGGATCAAGGTCAAACCCCTGGTTGACTAGAGCTTCACAAGTCACGCACTGTAGATCACGATCTCCCCTTTCTAGAAAGTGGTTATAATAGCGAATCGGAGCTACGGTTCAAAAGTTATGGCTTCCAGAAGTTGGGCTACCTAATCTCATGTTTTGTAAATATTTGAAGCCGACCCTTTTGTAATAAAAGTGAAAAATAATTAAATGCTAAGGGTAGTCAGCCTTAATGGCTAGATTTCTGGAACCTTCTTAGGCGGTGGAAAATTGCCTATTTAAGGAAGGCTCGTGGTGTTTTCTAGGGTAGTTCTGGGTGGTTATTTGAGGCTTTGTCCTACAGATTATGGTAAGGGATGCCCATGTGGCTTTTGATATTGTAATTCTGAAGTTGTAATTCCACATTTGTGGAGCCAATAAGAAGCCAATTTTCTGTTCTTGTAAATTTCTGTTGTTCCTCTTTGTTTCTGTCGTGTTTTTGTGGTATTAAGGGGAGTATCCCTTCATCATAAATATAGGATTAATAGGTACTTATCATTGTTTTAATCGACAAGATAAAGCCATAGATAAGTAAAGGATTTAAAGCTATTTAGTCCATTTGGAAAGAAGATCTCTACGAGATAAAACAAGAGTTTTTTCTTAAATCTAATTGGTGAGGATTGTGGATCATGCCAAGATAAAAAAAGCCAAGAAACGGTGAAATCATGTCTATATAAGAGACAAGCTAATTCAATATGAATTAGGGGAGTGACAAGAGAATAGATGATAAAGAGATTTTGAAGGAGAAGAAAGTCTTCATTCAGACCTAATAAATCAAGCTGAGGAAAGAGCTAAATTTTGCAAACACTGACGAATAGTGATACAACATCACATAGCAGAATAGTGTGGAGCAAAGGTATTGAATTGATAACATTGATCAGAAAGGTAATGCACTTACAATAGATCTGAAAATCTAAAATTCTAGTTGTATATGTGAACATGTCAATTTACTGTTTCAATTTGACCATCAAAGCATCAAGTCTCTTAACTGAGCAGGACTTAAAAGTCTTTTCTAATTGAGATACATCCCAAGGAGTATCAAAAGTTTGATCATACAAAGCATTGGATATGCCTGATACCTATTGACAGGCCAAGTGAGTGATTGATCAAGGATGGTAGCATTAGATGATAGATACTAAGTGACAAACTATTCATTTAAATCCTCTAACAAGGTCACACCTAACAGTGTGTTTGTAACCTTTAACAGGGTTGGCTCTTCACCGATCTCAAGAGTGAAAATTTTGGTTACCAATCCCAGTGGCTTTTCCCTTAACAGAGTTTCCACATTAAAAATCCATGTGTTAATGTGTTTATGAGTCATTACTTTATTGTTTTGTATTTCACATAAGTAAATCTAGATTCATTGGTATACACTAGTTATTTATTGTATTTCGGTAAATAGAAAGACTGCTTATCGGTAAACATACAGTAGAAGGTTTTACAAAGCATTTTGACAAGTAGTAATTTGATATAAGTATTTCAAGGAAATCATATTTTAGGACTAAATATAACTAGAGGCTTATAAATGTGGTAATAAGTTTTTGGGTTGATTTAAGGATTAAATTTTGAGGCCACTGATTCATCCCCCCTCTCAGTTATTCTAACAGGGTTGAGAAAAGATGGTCAGACCCAATTTTTAAGGAAAACAACCTGGTCCTAAAGTACAATGAAAGGGAAAGTAGGCTAGGTCAACATGCGATGTTCGATGCCTTATGGGAGGGCCCTTTTTGTATTGCAAATTGCAAAGGTGGAAATTATTTTGAGCTAGAAGACATGGAAGGCAACCCCTTTGAGATCTCTATAAATGGGATCCACATCAAAAATTTCCATTAATGACTCCCCTTTTTACCATGAAAATAGTAGTTTTGTTTTTATTTTTGTTTATTAAGTACTGTCAGGTACAATTTCCTTGTTGTTAGCTTTCAACTCCTTAGTCTCTTGATCCCTCCCAGTTTTCCCCACATGTGGTGGCCTATATTATCCTGAATATCTTGAAAAATTATATCTTAGTTGTCATGTCAAGCCCTTAGCTCTTGCTAGTACCTCAATCTTTTAGAATGACAATGAGTCTAGGAAATTTGTACTCCTCCCTTTCCATCCACATAATTCACAAAAAATGAGGTATTTAATGCTCACACTTAGGTAGTTATCACCTTGCTTTTATTTTCGTATTTCCAAAGCTTAAACATTTGTAAATAAATTGTAGGGAAGAGATTTAAGGTTTCTATATTTGAGGTTGTTAAGGGATTGATTATTTTATTTTCCAAATGGTGATGACACATACTTCACCTTACTTCACAAAGATGGCTAAGGTTTTCACAGATATATCATATGCCTAGGCACCCATGTTGGCGGGGGGATAAACCTGAGAAAATAGAAGTTGTGAAAGTAGAAATAACCATAGATATAGTAATGGTTAAGGACCCTATAGATGATATTCAAGACCCATAATTAGAAATGAAATCCAATGGTATTAGAGAGGGTGCATTACAGAGAAAATTAAATACCAATTTTTTCATAATATGTTCAATAATTTAGCGCTGTGGCTTGCCCCAATACATGGTACCAAATGTTCACCATTTCCCAAAGCTAATTGAGGCCATGGAAAGGAATTTTTATGCAAGGAGATGCATAATTCAATGTAGAAATCTCAAGGTGGTGATAATCCCAATTCTATAAGAAGCATGTTGTACATTCCACACATGGAAAACATTATGCCCTTTGATAAGACAAAGATCGAATATCAGTGGAACCAGATACCCAATTCACATGAATTCTTGGAGCAAGAATTATAGACCAAACTCGCTGGTAATTCAAGGTTCCCAATGCCCCTTTCATCTTTTAAGGGTGATTCCATGGATATTTTCTCTATTCTGGATTTAATTTGTTTAAAGGAGGGAGATTATTCTGTAGAGGAGTTTTAGGTGGCCGTGTCATACCATTTGAAGACAATCTCAAACCCCAACATTTAGTTCAGTTTCACCAAATCCATTGTTGAAGGAATAATGCAACAACTCTAGGACTTCCAATTTTCTCCCATTTTTAGGTACCCATCCCTTTTGGTTCACATGCTTCTATATCAGAATAGTAGTTACTTTCCATAGTTTTTAAACCTTGATATGCCAGATATTGCTAGACGGAGGAAGCTTATCTCCGTGTGGAACCCATTCTAAACAAATAAAATGATTAACATTACTTCTTAATGCAATTTCTAAGGCATGTAATGAATGTCCTCCTGGACTAATTTTATGAGGGTAGACTCATTCTGGCTCATACTGATTGGCTTCAAAGTTGTGAATTGAAGGTGGAATGGTCTATGTAACCAATTTCACTATTTTATGAGCTCAAAATTTCATAGAGAAGCCCTTCCTACTCCATACCTTTTTTCCAGACTAAGTCTTGTCCCTAGAAGTGTTCACATAGGTTTATATGGTTGACGAGTGGGTGGGCCCAGGGAAGAACAAAACAATGATATAGAAGTCACTGATCACTTTTAACAGTGTAACTCTAAACAAGAAAAAATATGAAAACTTGTTAAGGTCAAAGTTGGCCCAACTTGGTCTTCTCTTACTTAGCGATTCTTGGAACTTTGACCCTGAAAAATATCTATCAAGGATGTTTAAACATCATGTTCACCATTTTTGGCCATATTGGGATGCAAAGCAGAGCCCTTCCCAACCAACAAAAAATGTCTTTTTCAATCTTACCTCTCCACATGTTGTCTCTAGACCCTCTTGGATGTAATTTAATGAGATAAAACTATGCTTTCAACCCTTCTCTTAAAATATCCTAGAACCTGAAGAAAATTTTGAGAAAGGAGGATTGGTAAAAAGAAAAGATCATTTCATTTTGGATTTATAGACATGAGACTAAATAAATATTTTCAAGCCTAAATGACTCTAACATGAATGGTACGTTTAAAGAAAAATGAGATGCCAAGCACAATGAAGGTTCACCTTCTGGAAGTCAGGAGTAGGAAGAATTCATCCCTTGTATTCCTAATCCTTCCTTGATAGAAAAATTTGTGGTGTTGTAAGAGTCTTAGGAGAAAACCATGGAGGTGGTAGAGCCTCAATATAAAAATGAGAAATACCAAGAAACAAGAGTTTCAAAATGGGTGTGATCCCAAAACTTGTATACCCAAAGTTTATTGACTAAAATTAGAAGACACCTGAAGTGTGCTTCTCCTACTGAGAAGAAGAGAATATAAGTACCAAAACTCAGAGTGCAAGAGTCAGAGGAGGAAACATAGGAATAATTAGGCCTAGTTCTAATACAAGTAGATCTTAGGCCACCACCGCTGGTCCCTCGATAAGTTTCTCTCCAACCCTCATCTCATCTCAGCCTTTGGTTTCTTCAAGAATTGGACCTTCAGTTTTACCTTGTTCAAGGTATGGCCACTTTTATTCCTCCAAATTAGAACACCTTGCAGTTTTTCATCTTTTTTCCTTCTGGTGTCAAGACCATCCTTGCTTTCAATTTGAGCTTCTCATTGTTAGTCACTCCAGGTGCCTCTATCGAGGCCAATTTAGTATGAGTTCCTTTGGTCCCTCCTATAGGATATCATGTCACAGGACAAGAAGAAATTCCCCATAGTGTGTTAAAAACTCATTTTAATGTCGCCAAGGAAGCCAAAATGACCCAAACTCAAAAAATGAAAAATAGAGAAGATAGCGAGTCTGCCACCACCAATGTTAGATCCCTATATAATGAAAATAATAGGGTATTCACATTTGTGTCTAGAATCCCTAATGTCTAGGGAAAGATTCAAAGTCAACTTCTTCCCGAGGAATATGATTCTTATACTGTCACCTTAAACCTCAACCATGCAAGGCCTCAAGATAGAGTTGAATTTATGGAGAAATATCAGAAGGTAGTCACTATTGACTACCTAAAGCTCACCCAAAAGCCATAAAAGAGACAAAAAAATATGAAAAAATCACAACTGATAGTTATAAAGTGTATATCAAAGCTCTCAATAAGGACATCTTAAGACTCAAAAAAACCTCAAAGAGAACTTTTGGAGAACTGGACCTTAAGAGGGCCAAGGTGGTAGATGTCAGTGAAGAGTTTAACAAAGTTAAGCTGACAGTCTTGAAAGAGATGGATAAGTTCTCTCAAAAACTACATGATAAGGAAATTAAATTGTCTCAACTGAGAGAATCATTGAACACTGTTTAGAAAATCCTACAGGAGAAGAAGAATAAAGAAGATAAAGAGTGGGAAGAGTTTACCCAGGGCCTCTCTAAATCATATTACCAACTCAATAAATATAAGAGAGGGTTAGAGTCCTTAAAGAAAGACTTGTAGCATAAGTATCCCAAGTTGGTTTGAAGGGACAAGGAACTGGTAGCTAGTAAAGCTCAATATGCACATATTGCATAGGATATGCGATCAAAGAAACTGCATTTCTAAGCCAAACTTCAAAATATGAAAAAACGCTAATGCTAGAGGAAGAAAGTGTTTAGAATGCATTAAAATTATTTAAAAGAAGAGAGGAGGATTTGGCTAAATGCCAATAAAAATTACTGAATGAGAAATCACGCATTAACTAGATGGAGGAGGCCATCAAGGTTCAAGACAACAAAATTAGCCAATTATAGGTCCCAACTTCAGTAAGATGTACATTATTGGTCCCCACCTTTACATCTCCTTCTGGGATAGAATTAAGGCATCTGCATTAAGAATAATTTCAAATTTCAAGTTCATGGCTGATGTTGTGAAATTGAGTGTTGAAGTGGAAACTACCTTAGAAGCAACCCAACAACAAATAACTTCTAAAATAAATGAACGAAAAAGTTAAATGAAAAATTATATTAAGTTGGCGATGGAACATTTTCATTGGCTGGGATTATAGATAGATGACTTGAAATGATGTAGGACAAAGAATTCACCAAGTGAAAAGATGCAATCGCATACACCAGAGCATCCCTGGAGAAGACAAAGGCTTCCATCGTGCAAAAAAGAGCAAGAATCATCATATTTATAAAGACAAGAATCCCTTCACCCTTCAGACTAGATGGATAACTCTTAGAAGAAGGGAAAGTGAGGTAGTTGATGGAGATAAAATGATAGGATCTCTCTAACGAGTAGATCCTAGGACCCAATCTTGAGGCTTCTCAATTAAGTACAATTCTGGACCCTCTAGCCTTCCTCAAGTTCAGCTTGGACACAACTAAAAGTAGCCTGAGCAGTTTCACCTTCCAGGAGAAGATTGCATCATATAATGCCTTTCAATACTTTTAGCTTCATAGTTTCCTAATTAATGAATAATGTGATACCTTGTAGTCTTCCTTGGCCACACTCTAATGGATCTCCTTCCCTCTTCTCTTTTTGCAGGTGCCAAAGTTTTGGGTCTGAACCATGTAGGCAAGTTCCCTAGGAGTTGCCAATTTTATATATCTTTATACAGACCGCTTAGGCTCGCAAGTGTTCTTTCTTAAGCTTCTTTTGGATTAGATTTCCTAGTGGCACGAACCTTCTTTTCCTTTAGTTGTGGATTTTGTTTCTCTTGGTGTACATGTTTCATGTCTGTGGAGTTTTGGAGAGAGTGTGGTGGGTTTCTCTAGCTAGAAACCTCATCGTGCTGACACATGTCACAAAATTCTTTCAAACAAGGTTGTTGCACTTTGAGGAATGGTTGATGATTACATATAATTTCCTTTTATTCCTTTAGTATGCATGTGAAGTGGATTGTGGGTGTCGTTCAACAATGTGCCAGTGACGGATCCCTTAATGACCATTATGATGATTACCCAGTTGTTTGTTCTATCCAACAAGGCAAACTTTGATTTTTATTTCCTGAGAGAAGATTGATAATTTTACCAAAGGATATTTTGCTTCTGATATAATTTTGGGATATCACATTTGTAGAATTTATTTCTAATCACTAACCTTTTAATTGAAGTTTGATTATGCTCGACTGAGCCTTTTTATTTTTAATTGATAATGAATATACCTAAAGTCTATGTCATTTTGAATAGTGATTATCTTATAAGACTCTAACATTTTTATTTATGAAATTTCTTTAAGTGATGGACCATGTTTGAAACTCTTCCATTTGAAAGTAATTAAATGGTAAAAGTGTTTCATGTTTGTGATGTTATTAGAAAAAGATAGATGAATATGTGTCTTTGAATGCATTTGTTGTTTTCATCTTTTATAGATTCACCCATAAGATGATATGAATTTTTTGACCCGTGTCTAGGATCTTGTTATTATGTTATCATATTGAATACAAAGGGATTGTCATATACTATGCCAAATTATGAAATAATATCTGCATTCTGATAATATGGTCATGTCTTTCCCTTTATGAAAGGTCCAAAGTTAATAGTGAAATGATCTAGCGGATCACCTTAAGATTAGTTTCATTTTAGTATTCTTCTCTTTCTATAACACCATATTTATGGAGAGCTAGATCCTCAATCCCAGAGATTCTTTCAAGTGTTATCATTTTGGCCCCACAACACTTGAAATTTCTCTAAGCCCTATTCCCATTCTGGGTTGCACAATTTAGAATCAACAAGGACAATGTAAAGTGGTATAGTGACCTTAACAATATTCATAGTACATCAAAAAACCTTGAAGAAAAAATAGGGTTGACATTTGACATGAAAGATGTTGCAATTCTCAAGGAGCTCCGTGACAAGTAATGCCATTAATCCAAATTCTATTAAGGATAATAGAGAGACAAATTAATAGACTACTTGCATTATATTTAGATGATTGATGGTAGTTTATTCTTTCATATTGAGGGTAAAGAGTCAGTGCAAGTCCTAGTTCCATAGTGGTAGTTCCAAGATAGTAGACAAAGTCAATTGGAAAAATTATTAAAGAAGATACAACAAGGTACCAATATCAAAGCAGTAAGTGACAAGTGTAGGATCAAAGATAGTAGAAAAACTAGATAGAAGATTACACTTTAAACTCACAATAAATGAGCTGAAAATATTTTGATGATATCACGTGGGAGGAATTTTAAAATGAAAGTATGGAATGTGTCTTTGATACGAACTAGACAAAAATGATTGCATCACTAAGAAAGGATAAAAATATGAGGGAAAGAGAACTCAATTATTTGTAGCATGATAATGAGCTCCAATATTTATTTAGTGATATAGTCCCTAATGATTATCATTATTGGATAAGAATTGTAATACATAAGACAATCCTTACAAAATAGAAACCAAAATGAATGATCAATGCATATGAGTGTTTTAAGAAAATTTAAAGCTATGAGAGATAGACCTAAAAGGCCAAGTTCAATATAGAGGAAAATTTTCAAAGGTAAACTAGAATTGACTTAACTATTCATAAGATGGATGATAGTGATGAGATTTCTTACTACCCTAAAGATTCAAGCACAATATTGAGAGAAGTGGGTAGAGGTGACTATAAATTGAAAGGACTATAAACAGGTTGAGAAGATAGAAGACAATCTAAAAGTATGAATATTTGGGACATGACACTAAGATGAGTATTGTGTTTGGATAGTTGAAGATGACTAGTATAAAAATGATGGAAGCATTTCCCAAGGTATGACTCTAAAGATTTAAAATAAAAAAAGTAGAGTTATAAAGTGCAGTTAAGAGAGCACTTTTATGACATCTAACTATCATTTTGACATGTTTGAACATCATTCAGAGCTATAGTTGAAACCAATATAAAATTATATGCCATAATTACTCATATTTGAGTACTTTAAAAGGGTCTTTAGTGGACTAATTTATTTCTATATGACCCATGGGAATATTGTTGACTCATTCAACCACTTGAGTAGATTTAGGGGGTAGTTGGTGGAAGATTTTGAGCCAGTTTCAAGACCATACATATAGATCTAGGAGTAGTTCCAACACATCCCCAAGAATCTATTTTTCAAATTAGAAACTCACCAAGTGATAGAAGCTTCACCAAGTTAAGGCCATTGAAGTCAAATTAATTAATGTTCTAGTTGGGAACTCAAATTAGGCTGGTTCAACTCCTAAGCATTTATTTTTTGCTTTTAATGAGCTCTAGATTTACTTCCACATGGAGGTGAATGTGAACTATATAATAACACCAATTACTTATTTTAGAGTCATTTATTATACTTTTTGGTAAGTATTATAATTGAAACAAGTTATTTCTAGCATACTTATTTTGTTGTAATTCTGAAAATTAGTCTAGTGACTAAAAATAAGCATTATGTAATTTCATATTTGAGCAATATCAATATTTTCAAAACCTTTACCAGTGTAAGAAATATTTTTATCAATAAAATCCAATTCATTTCCTTCAAAATCTCATTTATTTTATGTGTAAGATAATGCTATAGATATTTTAAATGCAATTTTGTAAAATCCTTCAGTAAATGTCTTGCTTCCAACACCCTAGAATATGAAAATATATGAAGTAATACAAATTTATTGATGTATAGAGGGTAAGATCAAGTTTAGTTGTGAAAAAATAGTATTTTCTTTCTTTGGGTTCAAAAAACTCTAAGCCTTCATGCAAAATAGTTATATATGAACTTATGTAATAATCAAGTTTTGCAAGAAACCTTTGAATAGCTTAGAAATTATATGTCAAAACATTAGTGAAGGTATGAAACATCAATTAGGTGCATCACCAACATAATTATAGGTTAATTTTAAGAATTTACTCACCCTTTTTCTCAAATATATATATTTAGAGAAAGTTTTAGGAAGTAAACATAGGAACTAGCCTTCTTTGGAACCCACCATCTAAAACTAATTCAATGTGTGAAAAAGGTTGTCGAGTTATTAGACGAATGAAGGGTGCATGATTTTGTGATAACACTTACTTTTTATTTTAAATTTCATTAACCTATTGAATCTCCCCAAAATTTCCCAGCTAATAAAAATATAATTGCTTAACTAATCTAAGTATGATATATATTTTATATTCAAACTACAAGATACACTACCTTTTTTCCTTTCACCTTTTTGGAGTTACTGAAGGTTAGAATGAAGATATTGCTAAGTATGGGAAAAATAGAACATGATACAGATACCGGTATATGGTTTGGTACAGATAGGTACAATGGAATTTTGGTCAATGAACGATCCTAACCGATTGATGATTTGATTGATTTGAGAGTTTTAAATGATAGAGCCAACATGTTTTGAGCTTAGATCTGGCTGACACTTCACACATTATTCATATTGTTCTTAAGGTCGACTAATGGAGATACTATCTTTGCAAATGGATATATAAACTCAAGTTTTTGTGATGATTTCATATAGGGATGGTTAGATATGATATGTATACATGCTGTGTATATGAAGGATTAGTAATCAGGGTTTTGATTGGCAATTAAGAAGAATTATGTTTCACTTACATGCAATTGTACATACATATTTGATGCTACTTCTTAGTTCATTTTTGTTGGATTATTGTTTAATCATTTTGTATCAAAGTGAGACTTTATATGTTCTAATCTGAGCAAAGAGCTCTAGGTTGTAAGCCTGAATGCATGTGCATTCCCTTTATGTATTCAAACCTTTAACACAGTTATTATTTATGCAAAAGTAATTACTTGTGGGTTCATCCCCACATTTTTTTTTCCCTTAACCGGGTTTCCACACAAAAATCATAATGTTATGATGTTTTGGATATTTTTCTTATGCTTTTTTTGTTTACTTTCTGTTATAATTGGTTTATGGTTGTGTAATCAACTTAATAAGGCAATTAATTTTGGAACACTGATTCACCGCCCTCTCATAGTGTCCCTCAATCCTAATAATTAGTATCAGAGATTTGTGCTTCAAAGGATGTCTAATAGCTTAAGGAAGATCTTGATGGCAGATTTAATAATTTCTAGTAGTGTTCAAAGACAACTCCTGGTTGTACTTAAAGATCTTAACAAATCAAATGCTCATGACCTGGAATTGGAAAAGAGACTCAAGGATGTTGAAAGATTTATTGAGAGTTTGAAGGAACAATTGAACAAATCTAAGTACAAAAGGAAAGATCTTTTTGAACAATTGAAGTAGAAAGGAAGCAATGATGATTCACAAGCATTAAAAGAGAAATATGATGAATGTGAATAGATTACAAAAGGCATAGATAATCTAAAGAATGAAATGGAAGCTGTGGTAACTAAGATGACTAAGGAGATTTAAGCAAAGAAAAATTTTGAGCAATCCTTGAAAGAAAAAACTAAGGAGTTCCATAAGCTAAATTGTGAGCTTGAACAATTACATATTGATCTTGAGGAAACTAGACACAATGAGAAGGAACTTGAAAGAGTTAGTGAGATACTTAGGAGTGAACTTGTTGCTACTAATAAATTCAAAGAAAAATTCAAATATGGTTCACTGAAGCTTGATGAACAGTTGGAAAGCCTAAACCTGAAAGGAGACACATAAGTACTTGAATTTGAGAAGGGAGAAAGCTCTAGATCTGGATAGAAATTTTTTTTTTAGAAAAATAGATGGGAGAACCTAAAAGAACACCTATGAGACAACCTAATGGACAAAAATTTAATGGGAGATTCTATTCATGAAAAAAATTTGGTCATAAAGTGAATTAATGCATGAGTAGACCTAATGGTACATCATCTTCTATCTATTGTTACACTTGCTACAAATATGGACACAAATAAAAATGAATGCAGATCAAAGAAGAATAGTTTTGTGAACCAAAGAAACATAACCTGCTACAAATACAACAATTTTGGACACATGGAGAAGCAATGTAGATTAAGGAAAATATAAAGAACATAACATATGAAAGTGTGATATTTTTTAATTGCAAAAATTATGGTCACATTGTTAGGAATTGTAGATACAATAAAAAAGAGGTTCGATATAAAGAAAAAATGTAAACAATGATAAAGGGTAGAAAATAATTGATGCTGATGAAGTTAAGAAGGAAATAAGAAAGACATGGGTAAGAAAAGAATACATTGATGCTGCTAGAAAGATCACACCAACATCTAGTGTGGAAATTTCATTAGCGAACTGATTAGGTCAATGACCTAAAGGGGAGTTTTCATGAAAAATCTTCTACATGACCCCTGAATTGAATAGTGCAATGAATGTGATCGACATATTCAGATGTAGAAATGGATTAAGGACATATTTTATCATTCACAATAGTTTTCACTTATATTTTTTGTTACCCAAAATCTCCCCATCATGCAATTTTTGGCTATAGGTGGAGTAAATGGTGCTCCCACAAGGGTAGATCCTAGCCTGAGAAAGACCTTAAATTTTTTGTTCTTGGTTGTGTCCTCTGCTATATTTTCAGCTCTCTGGTCTGCCTTGTTCATGCAAAATATTCCAAGTATGAAAACCTTATGTATTGCATGGAAACCCTAGTTATCCGTGACCTTTTCTAATTTGTCATTACCTTTTGGAGTCACTTAAGTTTCTCTTTTACCATGTGTGTATTTATATCCCTTTAAGTCTCCAAGTTGCAGAAAGGAAAAAAAATATTCCATATCATCTAGCGATCCCGAGATTGCCTCAGTCACATGGTCTTCATAAAGAAAAGAATATTCTCATTTGATCAAGAGACTCAGTGATGATCATTGGATCATGTTTGATCAAAGGGCAGTCGCGTGATCTCATGAAGTGACTCAGAGTTAGAAAAAGATCATGAGATCCCGTGACTCAGTTTATTTTCTAACCCGTGGGTGTAACCTAAGTTCAAGCAAGGTAAAGTTAAGTTTCCTATCAGTCGGGAGGTCTTGTGAGATAACTGCAGTTAAAAAAATTATCTTCTGACTTTGAGATTGAATAGTCACCAAGTCATTGGACAGGATCATGGTTAAGATAGCAAAGTCAGGGTAGTTAAAGATCGAGCAACTTCTAGAGATCTCACGGTTGTTGTATTGCCTTAATCAGAAAGATGTAGGAAGAAGTTAACATTCAAGAGAAAATGACACACATACATGTGTCCATGGTAGGCCAAGCTAAACAAATCATATAGAGAGGTAAAGACTGATGAAGTTTAATCTAATCGGATGGATGTCATTTTTCCTTAAAGACAAAATGCCCAAGATCTATCATCCAAGGCAAAATGACAGGGTGACATATGGAAGATGTGCTGGGTTAGAACAATGACAGAGTGGAATTTATAGCTCAAATGAACATAGGAAAATAATAGGTTGACACATGGAAGCAGCGGGCTTGGGTTCTATGTATTCAGTCTCTAAGTCTCTCAACCATGGTAGAATATTCCATATTATCTGGCGACTTTGAGATTGCTTCCAGTCACTGAGTCTCATAAGGAAAATGAATATGTCAAAATCATTTAGAGACTTAGAGATAACCATTGATTTTGATTAGATCCTATGGTTGTCGCCAAGTCTCCAAATAGACACAGAGTTAAGTAAAAGATAAAGAGATTACGCGACTGCTCAATCAGCGTGTCTCGTGATGTAACCAAGGTTAAGGAAAAAATTTGTTAACTTTGAGACATAAAAGAAAGATGGTAACCTAGGTAAAGGGCAGGGTTAAAGGTTAAAGACAATCAGAACCAGAGATAAAGATTGATGGCTGTGTTTTAAAATAAAAGGTCAAATATTTTCTGAGCCGTTGATAAAATTATCTCGCACCACCTATGACCATTGCATATTCAAATATTTAAAATTCAAAAGATATGATTCTCAGAGTTCATGGTGGTGGTGCAATTTCTCAGGAATTTGACAGAGAGACAAATTGAGCTGACTTCTTAGGCTACATTTATGGTGACAGGAAAGATTTCAAAACTATATCAGATTGAACAAGATATTTTTGAAGATATTTTCAAGGCATTGATGAGCAAAATTGATAGAGCTAGGGTTTCTTATTATTCTATTGCAAATGTATTAAAGCCCTAATTTCTAGAATTGGATTGTCTCCTGAGCCTACGTGCTAGAGGAGTAGTGTATATAAGTTAGTTTCAGAGCTTTTTAGCTTAGGATTTTCCAATTGATGAAAATTATGTGGCATTTCTCTGCGCTCTGGTTTTCAGTAGTTGTAACTTTTTCATTGAATTGCAAATATTGCAAAGGCTTTTTGTGACGTTCTTTCTGTCCCTGGGTCTTCT
Source organism: Thuja plicata (assembly GCA_018584345.1). Classification (NCBI taxonomy): domain Eukaryota; kingdom Viridiplantae; phylum Streptophyta; class Pinopsida; order Cupressales; family Cupressaceae; genus Thuja; species Thuja plicata. The sequence goes on along the minus strand of MU224878.1, from coordinate 265,764 downwards.
TGTTTGTAATTATCTTACTGGAATATAATACAAAGATTGGTATTGGGATGAACTTGGAGTTTGTGAGCCCTCTTTGTTTTTGCAATATTGTGTACTATTGTGGATGATCTGATTTAGATGAGTTTGTGGGTATTCTTCAGTCCCCTGTCATTTTGTCTCATTCCTGTGCTTGATTGTAGAAGTGGATGTTTGTTTGCAAGTCATAGTCCGTGTCTATTTATAGTGAATATGCTATTGTTTTTGAAATCATCTCTTTCCTTGAATAACCTCTGTTTATCTCAGAACTCTCTATGAAATACTTATGCAAGCCTATCTAGAAAGTTGTGCTCTATTAGATTCAAGTCCTCTTTCTAAGATTGATTGCTGTGTTGTAATTTAGAAAATTACCTTCGGTGTATCACCTAGTAGGATAGTTTGCTTATTCAATTATTTCCCTTTAAACACTCCTTCTATCCCTTTTCCTATCCAATTTACTTTCATGTTAAGAAGAAAATTTGGGTGATTATCCAAGAGGAACCAACCTAGAACCTAGAGGTCTCATTTCAGTTAGCAAAGGTCCCACAACCTGGAAATGATTCCCATGTTATACTAGATTATCAAGACTACGAGAGCTTGACCTAGGGTGAAAAATTGAGTGTATAAAAATGTTACCCAAAATATCCCCATCATGCAAATTTTGGCTTTAGGTAGAGTAAATGTGGCTCCCACAAGGGTAGAGCCAAGCCTGAGAAAGACCTTAAATTTTCTGGTCTTGGTTGTGTCCTCTGCTATGTTTTCAGCTCTTTGGTCTACCTTGTTCATGCAAAATATTCTAAGTATGAAAACTTTATGTATTGCATGGAAACCCTAGTTGTTTGTGACCTTTTCTAATTTGTCATTACCTTTTGGAGTCACTTAAGTTACCCTTTTTCCATGTGCATAATTATATCCCTTTATGTCTCCAAGTCACATAAAGGAAACAATATATTCCATATCATCTAGCGATCCCGAGATTGTCTCAATCGTGTGGTCTCCATAAAGAAAAGAATATTATCATTTGATCAAGAGACTCAGTGATGATCATTGGATCATGTTTGATGAAAGGGAAATCACGTGATCTCATGAAGTGACTTAGAGTTAGAAAAAGATCATGAGATCCCATGACTTAGTGTATTTTCTAACCCGTGGGTGTAACCTAAGTTCAAGCAAGGTAAAGTTAAGTTTCTTATCAGTTGGGATCTCGTGAGATAACTATATTTAAACAAATTATCTTCTAACTTTGAGATTTCACAGTCGCCAAGTCGTTGGACAGGATCATGGTTAAGATAGAAAAGTCAGGGTAGTTGAAGATAGAACAACTTCCAGAGATCTCACATTTGTCATATTGCCTTAATCAAAAAGATGCAAGAAGTTAACATTCAAGGGAAAATGATACGCAGACACGTGTCCATGGCGGTCCAGGCTAAACAAAGCATATAGAGAGGTAAAGACTGATGAAGTTCAATCTAATCGAATGAATGTTGTTTTTCCTTAAACACAAAATGCGCAAGATCTATCATCCAAGAAAAAATGACAAGGTGACATGTGACAGATGTGCTGGGTCAGAATAGTGATAGAGTGGAATTTACAACTCAAATAGCCATAGGAAAATAATAGGTTGACACATGGAAGCAGCGCGCCTGGGTTCTATGTATTCAGTCTCTAAGTCTCTCAACCATGGCAGAGTATTCCATATTATCTGGTGACTTTGATATTGCCTTCAATCATCGAGTCTCATAAGGAAAAGGAATATTCCAAAATCATTTAGAGACTTAGTGATAGCCATTGATTCTAATTAGATCCTATGGTTGTTTCCAAGTCTTCAAACAGACATAGAGTTAAGTAAAAGATAAAGAGATTACGTGATTGCTCAGTTGCCAGGTCTTGTGATGTAACCAAGGTTAAGGAAAAAGTCTGGTGACTTTGAGACATAAAAGGAAGATGGTAACTTGGTTAAAGGTCAGGGTTAAAGGTCAAATACAATCATAACTAGAGATAAAGATTGATGGCTGGGTTTTAAAATAAGAGGTCAAAGATTTTTTGAGTGTTGATAAAACTATCTCGCACCACCTGTGACTATTGCATATCCAAATATTTAAAATTCAAAAGATTTGATTCTCAGAGTTCATGGCAGTGGCACAATTTCTCAAGAATTTGACAGAGAGACAAATTGAGCCAACTTCTCAGGTTGCATTTATGGTGATAGGAAAGATTTCAAAACCATATTAGATCGAACAAGATATTTCTGAGGATATATTCAAGGCATTGATGAGCATAATCGACAGAGTTAGGGTTTCTAATTATTCTATTGCAAATGTATTAAATCCCTAATTTCTAGAATTAGATTGTCTCTTGAGCCTGCGTGCTAGAGGAGTTGTGTATATAAGTTAGTTTCAGAGATTTTTAGCTTAGGATTTTCCAGTTGATGAAAATTATATGTGGCATTTCTCTGCCCTCTGGTTTTCAATAGTTGTAACATTTTCATTGAATTGCAAATATTGCAAAGGATTTTTGTGACATTGTTTCTGTCCCTGGGTCTTCTTGTTTGTAATTCTCTTACTAGAATATAATACAGAGATTGGTATTGGGATGAACTTGGAGTTCTCAATCCCTCTTTCTTTCTGCAATATTGTGTACTACTGTAGATGATCTAATTTAGATGAATTTATGGATATTCTTCATTCCCCTGTCATTTTGTCTCATTCATGTGCCTGATCATAGAAGTGGATGTTTGTTTGTAGGTCATAGTCCATGTCTATTTATAGTGAATATTCTATTGTTTGTAAAATCATCTCTTTCCTTGAATAGCCTCTGTTTATCTCAGACCTCTCTATGAAATACTTATGCAAGCCTATCTAGAAAATTTTGTTCTATTAGATTCAAGTCCTATTTCTAAGATTGATTGCTATGTTGTAATTTAGAATATTACCTTCAGTGTATCACCTAGTAGGATAGTTTGCTTATTTAGTTATTTCCCTTTCAGGACTCCTTCTATCCCTTTTCCTATCTAGTTTACTTGCATGCTAAGAAGCAAATTTGGGCGATTATCCAAGAGGAACCAACCTAGAACTTAGAGGTCTCAGTTCAGTTAGAAAAGGTCCCACAACCTAGAAATGATTCCCATGTTATACTAGATTATCAAGACTATGAGAGCTTGTCCTAGGTTTCAAAATTTAGTGTATAACAGTTCTGGCATGCCCGGTGGGACTACAAAAGAAGTTTATTTTCAAAGATATGTTATCTCTGATATGCTGATAACATATTACAGACCTAGAAGAGGTCATTGTGCTGCATATCTAGCAACTCTGGAAGGTCTATTGGTTTTCAAAGATCAAGTGTTGGTATGTTTCAAATCTTTCATTTTCAAAATTCCAGCTAATTGCGTGAGTAGACATGTCAAGTTATTATGGACAGTCAGGTTACTCACCATCCTATCATGAGAATAATACTCAATGGGCTAAGAAGCCATATGAGAATCATCCAAAGACTGATTTTACCCCAAGCTACCATATCATAGAAGGGTGTCAATATGTTTAATATGCCCCTAATCAATATATTCCTGCACATGCTCATGAGAAAAATCTCCAATGGGAGGCATCATGGGCACAAAAGAAACAACAAGAGAGTCAAGAGATGCAGACTCATCATGCTTACCACCCACCCTCCCCTGCTTAGCCTAAATGGAAACATACCCAGAACTATAACCAGTCCCAGGGAGGCTATTCCATGCCTAAATAACATATAAATATTCCCAATCAGTCCCAAGGCTTAGCCCTTTTGTTAAGAAAGGAGTGTGAAAAGACAAAGAGTCTATTGTTAGATATGATTAAGCAGTTGTCTGAGATCAGGGAGCAGAGGCTCAAAGCTATGAATAAGAGTTAGTTTCTAACCAAATGGAAAAGGCCCTTGGTGATGAGAAGTAAATAAACCAATGGAAAGAAGAGCTTAAATGCCAAGTTGATATTGAGACAACAAAGATGAAATCATGAATTGATGAGAAAGAAGCTCTTAAATCTAAAATTCCAAGATGGAATGCTCATCTCTCCCAAAATCCCACACATGAAGAGCCTGTAAAGTGTTCATTTCCAAGCTTTAGTGACATCCTTCAAGCACATGAACCTATTATAGAGCAATTGCAACCTTATGATGGTCAACAGCAGCCAAAGGATTATATTGAGACAAAGCTAGCTACAAAGGAGCAACATCGAGATGGCAGGGGCTTCAATTTTCCAAAATTCAAGGAAGGTATGCCTTTTATGTCTACCCCTAGGCCCTCTTAATTTCACATCCCAAGTTTTAAGGAAAAAATTTCTTTCCAAGAGCCTATACTTGAAATTTGGTCTACCACTTTGCAAGAGTAGTTAGCTCAAGACAATTGTTTATCCCAAGAGACCCCTCTGGTCTCACAAGATATTGAGTTGCCATGGAAAACTCAATGAACTCTACCTCCTAGATATGAGATGCCAAGTTTTTTAAAGGATACTAATCAAGTATCAGAGCAAGGACCTCTGGTAGATGAGATTTCATGTGATGGGGAGGAAATAAAATCAGAGGTATCAGTGCTAAGAGATAATTGTGATGTGTTGGGACAATGTGATGAAGATATGGAGATCAATGCCCAACTTGAGCTCTTGGTTGATAGTTTTGATGAGCTCCCCCTTTTCATTGATGAAGAAGAAAACATGCCATTACCCATGGCTGAAGGTAAATTAGAACAAAAGGTTCACCATCAATAGGAGATTGATAAAGAGGTGGATGTTGTGCTTTTATTAGAGGAGATGCCTATTTTTTTTGAGAAGACTGAGAGAGATAAAATCATGATCACTTCTGCAAGGTTGCAACAGTTAGAGGGAATTGATCCTGGGGATATGCTGATTCATGAGCTTGATCTCATTTTTGAGGAGGAAGGCTCCTAATGTGTAGAAAATAGCCAAAGCCTTGGAAAATATTATTTGGGGAACATCATAGAGGATTTTTGTGTGAAGCTTGATGACAGAAAACCAGTTGTTCCATTTCTATATCTTCAAGAGATTGACAGTTGTGAACAATTGTCTTCTTGTTCTATTGCGGATAATGATCCTTTGACTATGGAGAGTGAGTTGACAGGGCTATCCATAATGAGAGGCAACCATGAAGATAATGTTGGAATTATTTTATATTTTTCATCAGTGAAAACACTTATTCGATTCTGAATGCTTACCGAGCTCATCACTTAGTCCACAACTTATACCGAGCATTTAGTAATCACCGAGCATATGAACAGTTCAGCAGCGGTTATCGAGAAGAGAAACATGTACCGAGTAGACGGTAGTCACTGAGCTTCACCGTAACTACCGAGCCATCAGTTGAAGCCAACCGAGAAGTCAGTTACTACCGAGTCACCAGCGGTTACCAAGTGACACTATAGCTACCGAGTCACCAACGGCTACCGAGTTCCAAGCTACACTTCGGGACTAGTATGGACCGAGCCTCTACTCTTACCAAGAGCATGAAAATGCCGAGTATTGTAGTGGATGCCGAGTATCAGAAGATCACCGAGCCAGCTTGAGGAACCCGAGCTTCTACCGACTCAGTAATATTTTGTTTACTTTTGAAAGGCCGACTTAGAAATAAGTTTATCTTATTTTATTTATTTGTATTTGGCCGACCTTGTAAATTGTAATTATGGGAACGGTATATATATGTAATGTATTATACCATTTGAAGTGTAAAAAAAAAAAAAAGTGAAATAAGAGTAATAAGCAGAGACTGCAATAAGGCAGCAGAGCAGAGCATTTTCGCAAGGTCAGTAAAGGAGAAGAATAGACATATCTATCACAGAAGGTGATCAGTACTCAAAGGATCTTATCAGAAATAAAGTTGTAAGTCAAGATCTACTGTTTCATCCTAACAGTTGAATCAGTTTGTAAATCCTTTAACAGGGTAGACTTAAC
>MU224878.1:231239-253354 GCA_018584345.1 Thuja plicata | reverse complement strand
ATCCTAACAGTTGAATCAGTTTGTAAATCCTTTAACAGGGTAGACTTAACAGTCTTTCATAAATCTCCTAACAGAGTGCATACTTCATTGTATATTTGTAAATCCTCTAACAAGGTGGACCTAGCAGACCTAATTGCTTCTAACAGGGCAGATCATCAGAAGTGATCAATGTAAGCCTTAACCGGCCAACTCTATACTGCAGTACCAAAGTTTTGTGGGTACCATCCCCACCCCAGTTTTACTTTCTATTTGGAAGGTTTCTGGGTCACCAAATCTTTGTGTTTATGTGTTATGAATGATTATACTTTCATGCTTGCAGTAGATTAGATAAATGAATGGTTAAGTATATACAAGTGCAGAAATGATTTAAAGTTTTAAGAGTTACTGATTCACCCCTCCCCTCTCAGTAACTTGGCTAGTCTTGATTATTTCCAACAGATAAAGAAGAAACCATCAAGGAAAGTTTTGTTTTCAGACTTTCAAGAGGGTGCCCTATTAGATACTTGGCCTAGAGGGAGTTTACTGAGACATCTCCATATGATCAATTTGAGGTGAGTAAACTTGATCCTATTTCTATAGAGGCAGTTCATTATTTCCTAACATACTTTTATGTGCCTCATGTCCTACTGGCTATCCTTATGTGTTCAATGCAAAATATCCTAATAAGGAAGGGTAGTTATTTCAACATTCTAGCGAATGGTTTTGTTTAACCAGTTTTCTTCACTGGTTAGTTTAGGTTAGGTTAGTTTCCTGACTCTCTTCCTTATTTTTCGTTTAGTTTCCTACTTTCCAAGAAGTGCTTGTGCACATTTTGGTTCCTCTTCCTAGTTCCAACTATTTTCTTCAATCCTAAAGTTTTATGCTGAATATGACTCCTATTGACCAATGGATGTCAAAGGCCATTGGTTCTCAATGTCTTGCAGGCAGACATCCCACATAAAATGCCAAGAATGTTACCCAAAATTTCTCCATCATGTGAATTTTGGATATAGGTGGAGTAAATGTGGCTCCCACAAGGGTAGAGCCTAGCCTGAGAAAGACCTTAAATTTTTTGGTCTTGGTTGTGTCCTCTGCTATGTTTTCAGCTCTCTGGTCTGTCTTTAATAATTTGTCATTACCTTTTGGAGTCACTTAAGTTTCCCTTTTTCCATGTGTGTATTTATATCCCTTTAAGTCTCCAATTCGCAGAAAGGAAACATAATATTCCATATCATCTAGCGATCCCGAGATTGCCTCAGTCGCGTGATCTCTATAAAGAAAAGAATATTCTCATTTGATCAAGAGAATCAGGGATGATCATTGGATCATGTTTGATCAAAGGGCAGTCACATGATCTCATGAAGTGACTCAGAGTGAGAAAAAGATCATGAGATCCTGCGACTCGGTGTATTTTCTAACCCGCAGGTGTAACCTAAGTTCAAGCAAGGTAAAGTTAAGTTTCCTATTAGTCAAGAGATCTTATGAGATAACTGTAGTTAAACAAATTATCTTCTGACTTCAAGATTGTATAGTTTCCAAGTCATTGGAAAGGATCATGGTTAAGATAACAAAGTTAGGGTAGTTAAATATCGAGCAACTTCTAGAGATCTCACGGTTGTCGTATTACCTTAATCAGAAAGATGTAGGAAGTTAATATTCAAGGGAAAACAACATGTAGACATGTTTCCATGGCAGGCCAGGCTAAGAAAAGTATATAGAGAGGTAAATACTGATGAAGTTCAATCTAATCAGAAAGATGTCATTTTTCCTTAAAGGCAAAATGCGCAAGATCTATTGTCCAAGGAAAAATGACAGGGTGACATGTGGTAGATGTGTTGGGTCAGAACAGTGGCAGAATGGAATTTACATCTCAAATGGCCATAGACAAATAATAGGTTGACACATGGAAGCAGCAGGCCCAGGTTCTATGTATTCAATCTCTAAGTCTCTCAACCACAATATAATATTCCATATTATCTGGTGACTTTGAGATTGCCTTCAGTTTCCGAGTCTCATAAGGAAAAGTAGTATGTTGAAATCATTTAGAGACTTAGCGATAGTTGTTGATTCTGATTAGATCATGTGGTTGTCGCCAAGTCTCCAAATATACACAGAGTTAAGTAAAAGATAAAGAGATCACGTGACTGCTCAGTCGTTGGGTCTCATGTTGTAACCAAGGTTAAGGAAAGAGTCTGGCAACTCCGAGACATAAAAGGAAGATGGTAACCTTGGTAAAGGGTAGGTTTAAAGGTCAAAGACAATCAAAACTGGAGATAAAGATCAAAGACTATGTTTTAAAAGAAAAGGTCAAATATTTTCTAAGCCATTGATAAAATTATCTCGTGCCACATGTGATCATTGCATATTCAAATATTTAAAATTTAAAAGATCCGATTCTCAGAGTTCATAACGGTGGCGTGATTTCTCAGGAATTTGACAGAGAGATGGATTGAGCTGACTTCTTAGGCTACATTTATGGTGATAGGAAAGATTTCAAAACCATATCAGTTTGAACAAGATATTTCTAAGGATATTTTCAAGGCATTGATGAGAAAAATTGACAGAGTTAGGGTTTTTGATTATTCTATTACAAATGTATTAAAGCCCTAATTTCTAGAATTGGATTGTCTCCTGAGCCTGCATGCTGGAGGAGTAGTGTATATAAGTTAGTTTCAAAGATTTTTAGCTTAGGATTTTCCAGTTGATGAAAATTATATGTGGCATTTCTCTGCCCTCTGGTTTTTAGTAGTTGTAACTTTTTCATTGAATTGAAAATATTGCAAAGGCTTTTTGTGACATTCTTTCTATCCCTAGGTCTTCTTGTTTGTAATTCTCTTACTGTAATATAATATAGAGATTGGTATTGGGATGAACCTGGAGTTCCTGAGCCCTCTTTCTTTCTGCAATATTGTGTACTACTGTGAATGATCTAATTTAGATGAGTTTGTGGATACTCTTCAGTCCCTTGTCATTTTCTCTCATTCCTGTGCCTGATCGCAAAAGTGGATGTTTGTTTGTAGGTCATAGTCCATGTCTATTTATAGTGAATATGCTATTGTTTGTGAAATCATCTCTTTCCCTAAATAGCCTCTGTTTATCTCAGACCTCTCTATGAAATACTTATGCAAGCCTATCTAGAAAGTTGTGTTCTATTAGATTCAAGTCCTCTTTTTAAGATTGATTGTTGTGTTGTAATTTAGAAAATTACCTTCAATGTATCACCTAGTAGGATAGTTTGCTTATTTAGTTATTTCCCTTTCAACACTCCTTCTATCCCTTTTCCTATCCAGTTTACTTTCATGTTAAGAAGCAAATTTGGGTGATTATCCAAGAGGAACCAGCCTAGAACCTGGAGGTCTCATTTCAGCTAGCAAAGGTCCCACAACCTCGAAATGATTCCCATGTTATACTATATTATCAAGACTATGATAGCTTAACCTATGGTGCAAAATTTACTGTATAACATTTCAAATATTTGATAATGAATTTTGTATCCTTTGTTCTAAGGCAGTTTGACACTAGGATACAACACATTAATTGTTATTCACTTTTTGGTTATGCAAAGTTACAAGAGGGAATTTCATCCTTTTATTTCACTCCTTATGAGTTGGAGAAGTGTTAGTAGAACATTTGAAGGTGATTCAAATAAATTAGAATTATTTCATGATAATTTTGTAGCTTAACCCTAATTCATCGAGAAAGGTATTTTTCTTTGCACAATTTGATATTTGGAGCTAGAATCATGGATGTGCCTCTTTTTATTGATATTATCAAGTGTCTGAGACCCATTTTCAAGAAACATCCCTATAAATATATGGAATATGACCCAGATGGTGCATTTTCCTAAGTTCCCTATGGTGTATTGCACATAGAAGATACTAGGGCTTATATTCATTGCAATATGGAGGAATTGGGTGATATTGTGATTGCACAACAGTATAAAGAACTTTTGATGGATTCGATACCCAAGGATGAGTAAAATTTACTAGCAGAGAAGAGGTTCACTCAGTTTATGGATTTCCCAAAATTATTTGACTTAGATTAGGTTCGATGCATCCTGAGTCATGTACATGATCATTTCATGTGGCTTGAAAAAATTTATAAGATCAGTAAGGAGGTTCTGAAGGCATTCACTCTAGTTTCTATGTTAATGGTGAGGTACCTACCCTAAAATCTATCAATAAATATGTGGTCACTGGATTGACCGGTTTGCAATGGGATAAATGAGAAATGACTGTTAACAATATTCTGCAACCTGATGTCAAGTTCACATCTATGGTCCTTGGATACAAGGTATTTCACTCCAACATGGAGAAATATATCTCTAGCACTATTGTTTATGTTGCTTACAAGATGTTAAAGGAGGATGCAAAGTATGATATATGCAAATCATTGAGAGAACAACTTATGGAGAATTTAGCTAAGATAAAAAAGGATAAGAAGAAAAGTTTCAAGTATGGATCCTTACTGGTATTCATTTTCATCTATTCCATAAATTTATTTCCTAGAGTTGGGAATGTTAAGTGGAAGGAATACAAACCTGTTGCCATTTAAATTAGGGATCTCTATGATATGCTTGGAGACCATTTTGGGAGAAGTTATGTGTGGGGTTACTTAAAAATTTTCATGAATCTATGCAATTGAGATACAAAATCCCTCCTGAAATTATTTAGAAATATGATAATAGTATATGCTTCCTAGTTGATATTGATGAATGCTTAATGGAAGTAGTAGAACATAGGACCTGATGAGTTATGATGTGGATGCTTCACTTCTTGAAGCTTATACATAAGACATATTGAAGAAACATGTGGATAAGAGTGAGAAAAGGCTCAGTACTTATGTAAAAAAGTACCTTAAAGTACATGAAAAGGTTAATATACCTTCTAGAGACAGGAAAATCAGAAAAGAGGTTGAGATGATGGGTTTTACTAAATAAAATATAGTAGAAGCTAGGAATAAGTTTTATGAGCAAGAGAAAGAGAAAGAGAAAGAGAAGAATAAGGTCCAATAGATGTTTTTGATTGAGGGTAAAACTATTTTTGAAGGGAACCATAACCCATTACAATAGGAGAAAATATAGGTAGATTAACAACACAACAAAAATGAAAAACACAACAAAAAGGAATAGATGGGGGAAAAAGAAGGAGACATTAGAAACCCCCCAGCACAACCAACTAGCAAAAAATAGAAAAATAGACAAAAAAACACACAAAAACAAGAAAAAACACAGCTAAGCCACTTTTCCATAATATTTGATGTGTCTATCATCAGCAAATCATATTGTTGGATGGCATCCTCAAGATCCTTGATTTCCTTGGTGTTGACAACTTTCTTCTTTTTAGCACTTTCCCTAGTGCGAGAGCCTGGGCCAGCAGAGTTGGGGTCTTTAGCAGCATCATCATGCATGACAATGGGAGTAGGGTTCCCTTCCAGTATAGAGAGTAGAGCCCTCAAGTTACTGTTGGTCACCTTCATGCCCTCAAAGTTATTCTTCATAATTTTGCTAGGGGTGGCTTCGATGTTGATGTTGATACCCCTCTATATATATACCTTTTTATCATCATCTAGAGGAAGAAATACAAGAAGTTTAGTTTCTACTGTAGATTAGGTACCTACTATGTCAAAGAAATATTGTATTTCTACACTGAGGGAAAGTCAGTCTAAAATAGCCAAATCAAAGGATAAATCTATATCTACAAGAAAGAGAGTAAAAGGAAATCCCAAAGAGATTAAAAAGGAGAAAAAGATTATGACAAGGATGAAGATATTGATTTGGATGATGCAGTGAATAAATTGAGGATAGAAGGAGATAAGGTAGCAATAATTGTTAGAGATCCCAAACTAGAAGAAGATCCCCCAAATAAAAATCCTAAAAGTGACTTAGGTAAGCCACACTATTATGAAAATGATGCAATTAATAATATGAAAGTTCATGGAATTTTGTTTCAAGTAAAAATATATTACAATATATATGAAGAGGAAGAAAAGAAACTGATTGAAGGAGTAATTTTCTACTTGAACAAGTATAATAGAGCCTTTATTGAATTGAACAAAGAAATTATAGATGAACTATTTATCATTTTGGAAGAAATAATACTCACAACACAACAAAAAAATAAGGAAACAAGAGAAAGAATCTTATTGGAATTTTTATAGTGATTGCTATAGATGGAATTGACATAATACTTGAGCTAGCAAAGAAGGATTTCTGAAGAAATATATGAATTAACAAACTCATGATCAAAAAAATTAATGAGATAATGGAGGACACTAAAAATGTACTTACAAAGCTTCTTATAGATAATAAACTTGATGTTGCTCCAAACAACAGTGAGAAGGAAACACATGTTGAACCTTAAGATACCATGGGTACATCTTATCAAATGAAAAATGAAGAACTTGATGTATTTATTGCAAGAGTTCTCATTACATTTTCAGTACAGTCTATGACAGACAATGAAGGACAAACTAATTTTACTCCTATGACTCTATCTGAAAAATGACTATGTCATTGGTGAGGAAAAGGATGATGTTGAACAAGTTGGAAATGATGTTCATATGACTGATGATGTAAAAATAGATGTTGAGACCTGAGAGGGTACTGATAAAGATAAGGAAGAGGATAAGGGTTCAGATCAAACTGATGAGGTGATGAAAGAAACCATTTTTGTTGAAAAAGTTGTGAAACTTGAGGCAAGAGAAACTACAAAGGCAATAGAAGAATTTCTTGAAGAAGATACAGACACTGATGACTTGATTATTCAAGGTCCTATTCAATTAGACTCATTTATTCTTGTGAATATGATGAGAATTGCTTCAGTGGCTTGGGCCAAACAAAGAAAACAAATTTTGAAAACTCACCTGAAGCCCAACGCACTTTTAGCACTGGCATCAAATGTGTTAGGAAAGCTTATACCAACCTATGACTGAGATCATAATGATTCCTTATCAGCTCAGCTAGAAGGATTATTGAATGTTTTTTGTTATCATTTTCATTCTTTGGAGGATTTAAATTTGGCTAAGGTGAGAAATTAGTTTACTAAGAAAAGATATGATGAGTTGAATTACTCGAGTATAGAAGATAACTATCTTTAGGGATTGACATTAAGCAGTTGGAGGATGCTCTAACCCAAGGTGGAAACATATTCAAAGCATGTATTGGTTATCCTAAGTATGTTTCTAAAATTGAGAAGATCGTAAGGGAAATTGAGGATAAGTTAAGCAAGTTGTCTAAATCATATGATCCTTTGACAACTTAAACCTCTAGTTATTAAGTACAAGTCACATATTTAAATGAAAATATCATAACAATTATTTCTAAAAAGGATAGGATGAAAGAGAGGATCGATGAACTTCAAAGCCATATCTCACCAAAGTTGGACATTTTGTTCAATGGTCTAAAGGAGGAAAAGGCATCTTATTCCCATCTTGACGCATTAGATCTTGTAATTGCAGATAAGCTAGTATATGCACTTTATGGACAAATTGAGATAGTTGAGAGCATAAAGAAGAGTTAGGATATCAAGTTTGTTGTTATAAGAAACACTTTCTCAAATATTTTTAAACTTTTGTAAGTATATCCTGCATACTTGTATATATCATAGATATATAGGATTTTGGTAGAACATTTTTGTTTTGTTTTTTACCTTTTCCATTGATAAGAAACAAAATGACCTGTTTCTAATGCAACTTGAATTGAATATTTTCAGATCTATTTAAGTAAATTACCTCTCTGATCAATGTATCAATTCAATTCTTTTGTGCTCCATACTTTCTACTCTGTGATGCTATGTTCACTATTCATTGGTGTCTACAAAATTCCTTAGCTCTACTTCAACTTGATTGATCAGTACTGAATGAAGTTGTTCTTCATCAGTTTCTTCCTAGCATCCTCTTTCTATTTACTTCCCTTTAATCCCTTTTCATGTGATATAAAAATGAATTAAACTTGTCTCTTATATAGACATGATATTCACTGATTCTTGATTCTTGATTCTTGGGGTGAAAAACAATCCAACCAATTTGATTTAAAGAATAACTCCTAATTTATCTCATAGTTATCTTTACTCCAACTATACAAATATTATTTAAATCAATCACTTAACTTTGGTCGAATAAAGCAAAGAAAAAAACCAGTTAAGTCTATCTTTAGCTCTTGCCAGCTAGATATTTTGTCATTTTCTAAACTCTCTATTATGTTGGTCAACTCTTCAGTTAGTCATCGGTTACAACTGTCAGTTCCATCGGTGTGACTTCTCGTTAGCTTTGGGATCTCCATCTTTTGGGCAAATCTACTTTTAGCTCGTTGAGCATCCTGTGGTTTTGCTTCATCAGGCAACGCTGTCTTCTGCTCATTAGGTATCATTGTGACTTTTCTTCTTTGCATTTACCCATGGTGTGCACTCTGTCGGTGTTATCTATCACTTAGTGAATACTTGACTTTTATGCATTGCTGAAAGCATAACCTTTGTTCCATTGATTCTCTAAAGTCTTTTGGCATTATGTACATGACTGTACAGATGATATCAAGTTGACATCAATGACAATACAAATCATTAACTGATTTAATGCCTTGTATTATCTTCAACTTAACATTATCAAACATTTAATCAGTTACATGTCATCAATCTCTCCCTTTGGCATTGATGGCAACAAACTTATATTATCACACTATACTATTTCTAATACAATATGAAATACAATTTATTAAGATTCATCAAACTACCAAACAGTTTGTTTTGATAACCGATAAAAATGTCTGACCGCTGGTAAGCTCTGTTTTAGCTTAGATTTGATTCTTGCATCTCTCTATGTTTCTTGTTCTGATGTGTTGCATCCTCTCCTTGTGTCAATATCTTTTTTTTACTATTCTTTACATTTGATGTCTTTCTCTCTTGTCAGCAACTCTTCCTTTGTATTAACTCCTTCATACAAACTCTCTCCCTATGGATATGATCTCTCCCTGTTGGAGTAATCTAATAATGGATAATCTTTCTTCCTTTTCTCTTAGAATAATGTGACAATATGGTTACTTTTTCTCCCTTTGACAACAATGCCAAAAAAATATTGTTACAAGTATCTGACATTCATGTCAAACAATCATTTTCCTCCTATCCATAATATATTCCTTGAATTTACCGTATCCATCAACAATACATCAATAAATTCTAGTACTCAGTTCTGATATATACCTGTTGTATATAGATGTAGCTTTTAAGTTCATCCTGTTTGCTTGCATCAACATGAATGATATTTTGAGAATATGTAGGATGATGTAGCCTTCTGAACCACCTCACAATAGGTGTGTAATAATCATGCTCAAGACCTTTCTTAGGAATGGTTCATTCAATCTAAGGACTACTTTTCCCGTTATGAGGTGCATTTAACTTGTCAACCCAGGGATGTATACTTGAAATGGTCGGCATGATATGTGCACTAGGTTCTTTAAGGAGTCATTCTGCTTATGCTGCAGGAAGGTAAAAATGCATAAAAGAAACCTACACTAGTGCTGCAGGAAAGAATACATTTATCTTCTTACTGGAATGAATGCTATAAATTGCAACTCTACTGAAACCTATGATTTCAACCTAAAACATCCACTATAACTATTTTTGCAGATGCTGCAGGAACACTCACAAGTTACAATGCTGCAGGAAGAAATTGTAACTTCTATCTGTAATACTGGAAATGCTAGAAATGAAATCTATTCTATTCTAACCTATTCCACCTCCCAAGTCGGCCCCCTTGGTCATTTTTTGCTAAAATATGAATATAGAATGTAAACCAAGAATTACTTCATTGCATTTCAAAAAATCATTACATAAAAACAAAACATGGAACTTGAAATAGATTGCTACAAGATACAACAATTTTCTTTCAAAAACTTATGTCTTTCCTTTTTCCTAGCTAACCTCAAACTATCGGTCCAATCCCTATATATAGAGGATCAAACACTTATTACAAAAATAGAAAAGAAACTATCTTGCTGAAAACATGCTAGAGAAGAAGATGGAAATGCAACAGCCCGTGGTGTGGGTAGTAAAGCTCGGGTGACCAGTTCAACATAATGAAGTGCAGAGGGAATATAGGCACACTACATCCTCGTATCCTGGAATAATGGATCCATTGTAGCAACCATTTTTCCTGGTGCTGTAATGATCACTCCACTGCAGCTGGTCCTCAACAATCCTCCTTGAATGATGTCAACCACTCTCCATCTGCTTTCTCTCCTGTCAAGTTAGTTATGATGCATAAATATTCATGCAACAAGCTTAATCAAATTAAATATCCAGATATTAGAACATAGATTATGATGGTTTTATGAAATGCTGCACTATATGTATAATATTAGCAAAATATGCCACAAACATCTACCCATGGTTTATCAGTTCTTTCTGGACTTTATCACAAGTTTTTGACTGGTTAGACTCTCAAATGTTTTGACAAAAACTAGAACAGGGTATTAAAATTATACAAAACAAAGGCAATAATTTGGCCTTATCATCTGCCCCTTGGTTAATCAAATGCTTGTCCTCAAGCATTGCACCTTCTGGAAATTGACCTATAGTCACCAACTTTAGTTCTTCCTCACCTTTGTCTCTTAAAGGAGTAGTAGAATCCTCTTGTTCTTTCCCAAACTTCCCTTCTGTGATCTTCCTGCATCCTGTCAAGTCTGGTAGCATTGATATCATACAAGGGCCAAAGGAGCATGGGTGGCTGCATTGTGAGTGGACACCAGAGCTCCTTCCTGATTTTCCTACCTAGCGCTATGTACTTTGGTGCTTGGTGTATAGCTACTTCAAGGTTAACGGGACTGTGGTTTTGATCTTTTAAATACCTCTGATAATCTGCCCTATCTACTTCTGGCACCGGTTAAGGCTCTTTGGAAGACAAAGTAGGACATGCTGTCATATTCTACATACACATTTGCTCTGAGTTTAAAATTTTTATCTCTAATTTCCTTTTTAACATTCCTATATGTCATTCTGAACCAATCCCTCAGGAATACTTCTGGTTGACTGCTTTCTGCTCTTAATGGTAGGGGTTTTTTTTTTCTCAAGATCTCTGTAATTCCCCAACTGCCTATCATAGTTAGCCTCATTGTGCATCCATGAAATCAGGGCCCTTAGGTGTATATCCCCTATGTAAGGCAAGGGATTCCATTTAGTCTCTGTAGGGATGATGAAATTATGCACATACAAATCACAGAGTAGGTTTTGTTGCCAAGATGGAAGTGTCTGGTATAAACCATAGAATTCCTAGGCTCATTTGAACTCTGCATTTATATCCTTGAGGGTCATCATCAACTAAAATAGAAGGAATTGTTCTTTGAGATAGATACTATAGACCATAGGTGGAGGTCTACAAGCAATTACCTTGTCAGTTAGTTTAAGAGAATGGTCCATTCTCTGCTTCTATTTTGCCAATTGATCTTTCAATTCTGCAATTTCCTTTTCATGTTTTGCTATTAGTTTTTGCAATTTCTTTTTCTCTTCTCCATTTAGAGTAGTTTTTAGCACATGTTTATTATATAACTAGAAAAGAAGCATTTTCAAAGTAATCAGATCACTATTTTCATCTTGGTTATTCTTCTTCCTTTGTTCTTTCCATAACTGGTCTAAGAATTTTATTAACCAAGTTCGCTTATAGGAAACTAAAGCATTTCTTGTGCAAGGCAGCTGGTGAGTTGTAGGGTTTTCTTCTTCACGAGTTGGAATATCCTGATGAATGACTCTTGGGTCATTTTGAAATACATTTGGCTCATCTTCACACTCCTATTCCAGATTTTGAGGAATGTCAGGAATCTCAGACTGACTGGGAGAATCATCGGGAACAATATGGATAAGAGTTTCCTCCTCACATTGTTTGGGGGAAGAGGGCTGGCTTTCGGTGGGCACATTAGGAATCTTCCCTCTCATCCTAGTACTTCTTCTTATATGGATTTCCTCAACTTATATGGCCTTTTTCTTACTAACCCTTTTTGTTGTCTCTATTGTAGGAATAGTGGCTGCAGGAACTAACTTCATTCTCTTCTTTCTCGAGACTTGAGGGTTTTGCAGTTCAGCTGTAGGAACCAAAGTTTCTCCTACTATCTTCCATTTTCCTTTGGTTCAGGTGGTAGTAGGTATATTTCTCAGTGGTTAAAGGCACATTTTCTTGTAAATTTTTAGTTTCTGTCCCTTGGTTATTTTTCTCAGCAATTGGGTCAGGGAAAACTGCATTATCTTGGTTAATTTGCACATTAGGGGAAATTTGAGCCTGAAGGGTTTTATGATGGACAAAATCTACCCATTTAATAGGGGAGACATCCCTAAGAGATCTTTCTATGAGTAACTTAATTAGGGCATGGTGAGTAACAAAGTTTTCTTTCCCTTTCTAGGTTTCTTTGGCACTAATGCACAACATATTAAACAGAAAATTGGGTGCATTCATTGGGATATTATGTCGTACATAACAAAGAAACTTAAAATGATGCGCATGTAAATTAGAGAATCACCCTTCATAGGTGAAATACCTTATAATGTGCGTAGCCAACTCCTGGTATGGTGGAGGAATGGACATCCTTTTGCATCCCTTCTTAGTGATTTCCAATGGAGGGTCTCTTGGCAGGGTGAATTGAGCCCTGGCTGACCTGGCATCATGGGCATTGGGATAATGTTCCCCTGCTACTAGAAAAATAGTCACTTCTACTATTCACTCCTCTGTTACAACAACTGGTAACCCACATACCGTTGTGTGGCCCTCATCAAATGTGTTTGCAAATTTTGATGCTGCTTCCTCGTCAAACTTCATCAATTTTAAGAAATACCCCAGCCATCTGCAGGCATTAAATCTTCTCACTGCCTCAACATCAAATAGTAAAATACCATGAGCCACTGGTTCATGCCACTGCAATTGGCCTCCCATTTTACCAAATTCAATCCTCTACTTTGTTTAACCCCTGTTTTTGATAATTACCTTCTTCTCTTTTGAATTTCAGACTACTTCTTGTAAACCCACAGACCCTCTTTCACATTCTTCTGGTATTCTTGATATGAACAATAATAATGTATTTTAATAGAATGAATCATAGATGTTCATGCGAGAGCAAGAGTTATGTCATGGTTTTAATACTGGGTCACATCTAGTCTGACAGTTAGGGGTTTATTCGGAATAAAGGTACGACATTTGACACTTGTGTGATGCGGCAGCTGGATTTTAATTAAGACAATGCCAAAGTATAGATTTGGGGATCTTTTAATGAGTAAATAGAAATGACATTTTTAGAAATTGGCACACTTCCCTACCCCCTACAAAATATGGACAAGTGTCCTCACTTGTCTGACTTGGCAGAAGGTATGGAACTGGATTAAGGTGGCAACGATACATTTATTGTAGTATTCGATATAACCAACTAAATCTATGCGCTAAAAATGGAAATAAATTTGAAAAGATCATACATATTAATTGATCATCGCACGTGTCAGGAAAGATTGGCAAGAGTGGAATGATGGCGTCGGCGGTCACATGCGTCAGCGCACTATCTCTTTATTGAAAGCATGGAAACATGATGGCGTGGAAGGTGGGTGGATGAAAGATTAGGAAATGAAATGGGGTGAAAAAGAAGAATATAGAAAGTGAATGGAGAATTTGAACTTTATGTAAATATAAAGTTGTTATTATGGTCATGCTTTGAAGGAATTATTATTGAAGTGTTTCAGGAAGAAGGTTGACACCCTCTACTGCAGTAAGTGTTACCTGTTGATCCTTTAAAACTGGCTGGTTGAATTACTACAGGAAATCTTCTTTCATCTGTGGCTGGTGATACAACTTTAGTCTATGGCCATTGACTAGTAGCTTGAAGTGGACAGGATCGATTGTGGTCAACTAGACTGCTCCATTTGTAAATACATGGCTTATTTCATATGGACCCAGCCATCGTGTTTATAGCTTGCTTGGTATCTCCTAGAATCTAGAATCATATAACAATGCCCAATCTCCAAATTTGAATTGCTTTCTCTTGATATGGGAGTCATGCCACTATTTTCTTTGCTTTTGGAGAATTCTGTGCACTGCAGGGCAGACTTGCGCATTTCATCCAAAGAGTTGAGATGCAACAATCGCTCTTTCTGTGCGGCAGGAAGATCAATGTTTAACTCTAGTGATGTTCTTAATGTTTTGTGTTCAAACTCAATTGGTAGCATTGCTATTTTTCCATATAACAGTTCAAATGGAGTGAACCCAGTGGTGGTCTTCCATATTTTTCTATATGCCCAGACGGCTTCTAATAGTCTGTTGCTCCAGTCTCGGCGATGCAAATGAACTGTCTTTGTTAAAATTGCTTCTATTTCCCGATTTGTAACTTCTGCTTGTCCATTGGCTTGAGGGTGATAGGGGCTTGATTTTCGATGTCTGATATTATATTCCTTCATGAGCTCTATTATCAAATTGGAGGTGAATTGGGTACCTTGATCAGTAACAAGCTCTCTTGGCACACCATATCTAGTAAAAATTTCTTCATACAGAAATTCAGCAACTTTATGATCTCTTGCATGCTTCATTGCTCTGACTTCGACCCATTTGGTCAGGTAATCTGTGCACACCAGAATGTATGACTTCCCATTAGATGGAGGATCTATTGGACCAATAAATTCCATGCCCCATTTATCAAATGGTGTTACCACCACCTGTGGGATTAAGGGCATTTCATTTGATCTTGTTGGTCTGCCCATTCTTTGACATTTGTCACACTTCCTTGTATAACTTGCTGCATCTTTGTGAAGTGTAGGCCAATAGTAGCCAGTTGTTAAAATCTTATGTGATGTTTTTTTGGCTGCAAAGTGCCCTCCACATGGTTCATTGTGACATGCATGAAGAATGTCATATGTCTCATCTTCTCTCACACATCTTCTCATGACTTGGTCAGGTCTAGTGTAAAATAATATGCTATCAATCCAAGAGAAATGGAAGTTTTTCTCCACAAGCAGCTTATTTTCCTTATAAGAGAAATGTGTTGGCATTTTATTAGCTACTAGGTAGTTAGCTATATCTGTATACCATGGATTCTGGATAGCAATATGAAACAACTATTCATCTGGAAATGTATCATCTATCAAAGTAGTATCTTCTTCAGCATGATGAAGTCTGGATAGATTATCTGCCACAACATTTTCTTTCCCTAGCTTGTCAATGATTGTTATATCAAATTCCTACAAAAGAAGGAGCCATCTTGCTAACCTGCCTATTATGGTAGGTTTGTTCATGAGATACTTAATTGTTGCATGGTCAGTATGAACATAGATATGATAACCAGTCACATAATGGCAGAATTTGTTCAAAGCATAAACTACTGCTAACAATTATTTCTCAGTCACTATATAGCTTAACTTTGGTCCATGTAGACTCTTACTGATATAATAGATTGCATTTTCAAGGTTTTTAGTTTTCTATCCTAAGAAAAAACCTACAACATAGTCTGAAGCATCTGTATGTATGTGAAATGACAATGTCCAGTCAAGACCCCTAAGTATTGGTGTAGTTGTCAAAAGTGACTTGATCTATAGGAAGGACTCATCACATTCTTTTGCCCAAGAAAATTCATCTTCTTTGGTAAGTTATACAGAGGACTATCTATTTTACTAAAGTTCTAAATAAACCTCCTATAATAGCCAGCGGACCTAGGAAAGATCTAACTTCTTTTTGCTTAGTAGGAATAGGGAGTGTGAGAATTACCTATCTTTGTAGGGTCTACCTGGATTCCATCTTCGGAGATAAAATGTCCCAACACCACTCCTTCCTGCAGCATCAAAAAGCACTTTTCATTATTGAGAGACAGGTTATGTTCCTCGCATTTGATTAGCACTTTCTCCAAGTTCTTCAGAGCTTCCTTAAATGTGACACCGAATTTAGTGAAGTCATCCATGTAGATTTCCATGCAATCATGGGATGTATCAGCAAAGGTGCTAATCATAGCTCTCTGAAAGGTAGCAGGGGCATTGCATAATCCAAATGGTAATACTGAATAGGCATATGTTCCCCAAGGACATGTGAATGTGGTCTTTTCTTAATCTTCAGGGGCAATGCTTATCTGATTGTAACCACTGTATCCATCCAAAAAGGAGAAATATTTCTTTCCAGCCAAATTATCCAAGACCTGCTCAATAAAAGGTAAAGGGAAGTGGTCCTTCTTTGTAGCATTATTTAATTCTCTATAATCCACACATATCTGCCACTTACCTCCTTTCTTAGGTACAATTACCAATGGTGATACCCACTTGCTGTCAGAGATTGGGTAGATGAATCCAGCATCCACCAACTTCTGCAACTCTATTTTAACTATTTCCCTCAGTGCTAGATTTATTCTCCTCTATGGTTGATGAAGTGGAAAACTTCCATCACTGATGTAGATTCTGTGGGTGCAGATTTTTGGATTGAGTCCCTCCATATCTCCATAATCCCATGCAAAGGCTTTTTCATGCTGACTAAGGAGCTTTGTTAACAATGCCAACTGTGATTGGGATAACTTTTTATTGACATGCAGGCTTCGTCCAGAGGACAGTTCTACTATTGTTGTTAGCTCTGCCATTAACACTTTGGGCACCAGACTTCTAACTATTTCACTTGCCAGTAACTGATCAATCATTTTAGGGTTTTCTGGAGGCATACAATCCTCATAGGTACATAGCTATAAAAAAAAAACTTTTTGAAACATCTTTAGCCACAATACATTCATTGGTTAGAATGCTCTTCCTCCTCGTCTCCTAAGTCTGGCCAAATAGGTTCTCCCAAGTCTGGCTGGGGTTGGGTAGGAGGATATAGGGCTAGCTTCCTTATGGCTTGACCATTTGAAATTGTCATACTACCTGATCTGTAATTAATTTTGGCATCAGTGGTGGCTAACCAAGGTCCTCCCAAGATTACAAGATAGCTAGCAAAGTTTACTTTAGGTGATAGGATGAGAAAATTAGCAGGATGCTCCCATGAATCTAAGGTTACTATCACATCTTCTATGAGGCCCTCTGGAGTAACAGTTGAACTATCGGCAAGTTGTAACACTATGGTTTTTGTTCTTAAGCCTTCTATGCTTAGCTTATGCATTGTATCTTTATTCATAACATTTCTTGCTGCTCCCAAATCAACTAGAGCATTTTTCACAGTCTGTCCATTTATTATCAGGTCGACTACTGGACTGTCAGGATCTGAATACTTGGGTATTACCACCTTTCCTAACATGATATCTACTAATTGAACTGCAAGATGTACTATCTAAGGGTCTTTCTTCTTTCGCCCTAGCTTCTTAAGGCATGCTTCCTTAATAGCCTTTCCATAAATAGGTATATCTTTGATAGCTTGGAACAGTGGGATTTGAATATTCATATTTTTTAACTACTCAATAATATCAAATGTTTCTTCCTCTTGGGGTATAGATTTTTCCTTATTTAGCCTCTATGGAAAGGGTGGATTTGAAGTGTGGACAGTAGTTTTGTTGGGTATATCAGTCGGCTGGCTAGTATTTGGCAATGTGGCTTCTGGAAGCAGTGCTACAGGAATGTCTAAATTTTTTGTAATTATAGGATATACAGGTGTAGAAAGGGTGGTACCTGACCTCAAATGGATATCATCTATCCCTAATGAGTAAGTAGGGCACTGCTGAGTGTCAGTAGTGTACGTTTGTTGCTGCTACTGTTTGTTGTTTGGATTTGGTTGCTGTTGAGCAGGCAATTTGGTTGGCTTTGGATTAGCATCAGTTGATGTAGGAGGTGGCATTATTGTAGGTGGTTGCACTAGAGGTGGTAATTGTGGACTGCCAAAATTTTGGTTAGGCCACTGTGGAGGCCCCATCCATTGATTAGTTTGCTACCAATTTCCTTGCGGTGGTTGCCATTGATTCTGCTAATTAGGCCACTGATTATTTTTCTGGTTTGGCCATTGGTTATTCTACTGATTAGGCCATTGGTTACTCTGCTGATTATGCCATTGATTACTCTATAGGTTTTTCCATTGGTTATTTTGCTGGTTAGGCCATTGGTTATTTTGCAGGTTTTTCCATTGGGGTTGAGAGTACTGAGAAGTATTCTGATAATTTTGGTTTTGCCACTGATTATTGTTAAAATTTGAAAACAATAGAGGATCTTGTGGCATACCTTATCATGAATCCCATGATCAACATTGAGCAATGAAGAAAACTTGATCATTGTCTCCTTCTATCTTCATGTAGTCAGTTGGCAAATGTTAGTTTTCTAGGTTGGCTACCAGCTTACATCCATAGTCTTGCTTCTGTTTGCGGCAATGTGGGCAGTACTCAGCCAATTGTGATTCAAATTTTGCATGCTTTTTCTTGGCAGTCATTATGTCAAGATGTGTAGCTACAACATTTATAATATCCTACTTGAAATCTGTAAGAAAATTAGATATCTACAGCTTTGAAATACTTGAACCAATCCCTTTTGTGACTGTGGACCGGTATCCTCTACCTTTCTTCACAGTTGACCTTGAGTAGTTTTGACAGATTTTCTTGAGGTCATCCCAAGAGGATTGGGATATGTCTCCACTAGCCATCAAGTCTAATGCCCCTAGACAGTTGTCATTTACCCCTCTCAAGAAGACTAGTTTTTGTGAATCCTCTGCTAGTACATGCTAGGGATTCTTCTACATTGTGTACAAAAAATGTGAAACATAGTCCTCCAATATTTCATCTTCCTTTTAAGACATCCTAAAGATATCATCTCCTTTTGGGTCACTGCCTTTGCAATAATCTTTATATTTCTATAGAAACAACGCCTGCATCTCATCCCAGGTACCTGCTGCATTGGCTCCTAAGCCCATGAACCATCGTAATGCTGACTCTTTCAGTGTTGTAGGAAACAACTTGATTATGGGCATCAGTATTATAGTCAAAACTTCAACACAGTATGTCAAACTCAAACAAGAAAGTGGCAGGATCCTTAGTTATTAGACCATAAAACTTCAGAAGAGCAACTGTGGGTATATTCTTGAGATTAGCATTGTTTATAAGGCTTGGGAGAGAAAATGCGAAAGTAGGATGTGCCATTACTGAAGGTATTTGATTGTGGGGTTGTTGCTGGAAAGGAGCATTGGCTACTAGATTGTTAACGTTAGGTGGA
The DNA here is from genome assembly GCA_018584345.1 of Thuja plicata. Lineage (NCBI taxonomy): Eukaryota > Viridiplantae > Streptophyta > Pinopsida > Cupressales > Cupressaceae > Thuja > Thuja plicata. Next base: position 234,269 of record MU224878.1, on the reverse strand, counting down.
TTTGGGCCGAAATTATATAGAAAGCTAGCCAAGATTTCTACAAAAGGTCAGAAGCCACTTACATCAAATGGTTCTACTCTAGACGAAGATGTTATAGGAAATTTGGGGCTTGCGTCCTCAAAGGGTAACTCAACTTCTTCAACTTCCTCGTTCAAATTAGCAGGCTCTACTAGGAGAAATCTACCATATTCATCTTGTCGCCTTTCTCTTCGATGCTTGCAATTGAATTCTTCATGCTTGTGAAGCAATTTTTAGAGATACAAATCTAAAAAATAATCTAGGAATGAAAAATGACTCAAAAAAATTTCCTTGCTTGACACCATCCCTGGCAGCAGCGCCAAAAATGAACCACCTCACAATAGGTGTGTAATAATCATGCTCAAGGCCTTTCTTAGGAATGGTTCATTCAATCTAAGGACTAATTTTCCCGTTATGAGGTGAATTTAACTTGTCAACCTAGGGACGTATACTTGAAATGGCTAGCACAATATGTGCACTACGTTCATTAAGGAGTCATTCTACTTATGTTGCAAGAAGGTAAAAATGCATAAAAGAAACCTACACTAGTGTTGCAGGAAAATAATACATTTATCTTCTTACTGGAATGAATGCTATAAATTGCAACTCTACTGAAACCTATGATTTCAACCTAAAAAATCCATTATAACTATTCTTGCAGATGCTGCAGGAACACTCACAAGTTACGATGCTGCAGGAAGAAATTGTAACTTCTATCTGTAATACTGGAAATGCTGGAAATGAAATCTATTATATTCTAACCTATTCCACCTCCCAAGTGGGCCCCCTTGGTCAATTTCTGCTAAACTATGAACACAGAATGTAAACCAAGAATTACTTCATTGCATTTCAAAAACTCATTACATAAAAACAAAACATGGAACTTGAAATAGATTGCTACAAGATACAATAATTTTCTTTCAAAAACTTATGTCTTTCATTTTTCCTAGCTAACCTCAAACTATTGGTCCAATCCCTATATATAGAGGATCAAACACTTATTACAAAAATAGAAAAGAAACTATCTTGTTGAAAACATGTCGGAGAAGAAGATGGAAATGCAATAGCCCGCGGTGTGGGTAGTAAAGCTCGGGCGACCAGTTCAACATAATGAAGTGCAGAGGGAATATAGGCAAACTACATTCCTGCATCCTAGAATAATGGATCCATTATAGTAGCCATGTTTCCTGGTGTTGTAATGATCACTCTGCCGTAGCTGGTCCTCAACAGTCCTCCTTGAATGCTGTCGACCACTCTCCAGCCGCTTTCTCTCTTGTCAAGTTAGTTATGATGCAGAAATATTCATGCAACAAGCTTAATCAAATTAAATATCCAGATATTAGAACATATATTCTGATAGTTTTATGAAATACTGCACTATATGTATAATATTATCAAAATATGCCACAAACATCTACCCATGGTTTATCAGTTCTTTCTAGACTTTATCACAAGTTTTTGACTGGTTAGACTCTCAAATGTTTTGACAAAAACTAGAACAGAGTATTAAAATTATACAAAACAAAGGCAATAATTTGGCCTTATCACCTTCAGTCATTTTACTAACTGGTAGACAATGGTTTGACCCCTACTCTCTTTCTTAAGTACTCAAACGTATCCTTGGGTAGTGGCTTGGTGAAGATATCGGCCAATTTTTCTTTTGATTACACATACTCAAGCATCACCTCTTTTTATTGAACTTGTTCTCTTAAGTAATGATACTTGATGGCAATGTGTTTAGTTTTTGCATGCATGACTGGATTCTTGGAAATGTTTATTGCACTTGTGTTATCACAATAGATAGTCATTGGTTCTAAGATCTTCATATGCATACCTTCTAGCAACTATTTGATCCATGCAATATTTGAGCAATTTTTAGTAGTAGCAACATATTCTACTTCTGCAGTAGACTGAGAGATGCATCCTTGCTTTTTTCTAATCCATGTGACAAGTCTGTCACCCATAAAGAATTCTCCTCTAGTTGTGCTCTTCTAGTCATCAAGATTTCCATCCCAATCAACATCGGTAAACACCTTTAGTTCAAATTTTCCTTCTCTTCTATACCATAAGATGAATTCCTCTGTATTCTTTAGATATCTTAGAATTCTTTTTATAGCAGTTATATGTGATTCCCTGGGATTAGCAAAAATTCCCACTGCATGTGCAATATCTGGTCAAGTGTGTACAACATACATGAGTTTTCCAATCATTGATCTGTACAAAGTTTGATTTACCTCTACTGTCTTGTCCTCCTTTGTCAACTTACATCCAGTAGCCATTGATGTTCCAACTAGTTTGGATTCTTCCATCTTGAATATTTTTAGGACCTCTTTGATTTACTTGGACTGTGTAATGAAAATACCTTCTCCTTGTTGCATGATCTTGAGACCAAGAAAGAACTTGATCTCACCAAACATAGACATCTCAAATTCTTTTCTCATCTCACTAGAAAATAATTTTCATAGCATATCATTGCCTCCAAATATGATTTCATCAACAAATATTTCAGCGATCAAGGTGTTAGCATCAGTATCTTCCTTTAAATAAAGATTACTATTTTCACTGGTCCTTATAAATCCAATACTTATTAGATAGGAATGAAGTCATTCATACCAATCTCTTGGAGCTTGTTTCAATCCATACAAGGCTTTGTGAAGTCTACATACCATGTCCCTCTTGTCTGGATCAACAAACCCTTCTGGTTGTTCAATGTATACTTCTTCAAGTATTCCATTTAGGAATGCTAACTTGATATCTATTTGGTATACCTTGATTCCTTTGAATGCAGCATAAGCAAGTAATATTCTTACTCCTTCTAGCCTAGAAATGGGTGCAAAGGTATCTCCATAGTCTATACCTTCCTCTTGTGCATACCCTTTGCATAATAGCCTTGCTTTGTTCCTTGTGACTTCTCCATTCTCATTCAGCTTATTCCTGAATATCCATTTTGTACCGATGACATTCTTGTCATCTGGTCTTGGCACAAGTGACCATGTTTTGTTCTTCTCAATC
>MU224878.1:201846-229804 GCA_018584345.1 Thuja plicata | reverse complement strand
CTAAATTATTCAACTGAGAAACACTCAATAGATTATAATTCAATCCATTTACCCAATAAGCATTCTCACACTTTATCTGGTTATTCAACATTATTGTTCCTCTACCTTCAACTGGATAAGGTGTGTCGTTTCCCATTCTTACTGATCCACCCTTGTAGTATTCAAAAGTATCAAATTTTTTTTTATCATCGGTCATATGATGAGTGCAACCACTATCTATGATCCAAACATCATTTTTGCTAATTTTAGATATGAGAGTTGTTTCTAAATACCTTTCTTCATCATCATCTGAATCATCCTTTATAGCCACAAACACCATCTCGATGTCTTCATCAGATTCAGTGTCAGTATCATCATCCTTTCATTTTTCTAGGTAGCTGACCTTCTTTCCTTTGTCCTTATAGTCTCAGGTATCTCTTCTTTCTGATTATTGGTAGCTTCTGTAATCACCTTTTTCAGACTTCTTCTCAAAAGATCTATCATTACTTTTGTCATCTTTTCCTTTGTTAGTACATCTTGCAACAAAATGTCCAATCTCTTTACAATTAAAACAAACAAGTGGTAATTTACCTTTGTATTTACCTTTGCCTCTTTGCATTCTTCTGGCCATAAGTGCTTCTATTTCATCAGGATCATCGTCTTCACTTTCACTATCATTATCTTTTCTCATAGTGTTTTTGTGACTTGATTTAGTTATTCTCATAGAATTTTTGAATGTAGACTCTATGTTTGGTAAGACACTATTGTCAAAGTTATTCATCTCAAATGAAATCAGTCTTCCAATTAAACTATCTAGAGTAACATTTCTATTTGCTACTGCTCTCATTTCTTGAATGGTAGATACTCTAATAACATAACTAGGTAGTAAGGTTCTTAGAATTTTACTTACCACTGTATCTTCTTCCAGTACACCTCCAACTCCTCTGATAGCATTGACTACATCTTTAATTCTTGTGTTGTACTGAGTGATGTTTTCTCCTTCTTTCATTTTGAAATCATCAAACTTTCTTCTAAGGCTTTCTACATTGGCTCTCAAAACATTTTTTTCACCACCATGTACAAGTTTTAATTTGTCCCACATCTGCTTTGCAGTTTTGCATTCTTTGACATCTTCAAATTCAGCATCGGAGAGTGAGGAAGCAAGCTCTATCATCATGCCATTATGTTCATGCTTCTCTCTCATTTTTTCAACTATTGGTGCTCTTGTGGGAAACACATATTTAGTTTCAAGGAATTGTGTAACATCATTACCAGTACCTGATAAGTGGAGTCTTATCCTACTTTTCCATGAAGCAAAATTCTCTTTGTTCAACTTGGGCACATCCTGTCTGTTCATCTTGTGATCTTTGGCTTAGGTCTTGAAACCTTCCTTCTAAGCACACAAGCTCTGATATCAATTATTAGTAATAACTGAGAGGGGGGGGGGGGGGGGGGGGGTGAATCAGTGGCCTCAAAAACTTATCCTTAATCTATAACCACTAATCAAATAAACCTTAGATTATTAAGTCCCTACAAGATGCATGCCATGCAATACTTATAATGATTAATTGTCTATCAATTTTCCTTGTCTATCCTTATTCTCCTTGATTACCGATAAGCAATATAACTATTTACCTAAATACAGTAAATATGCAGAGTATACCGATAAATCTAGAAATGCATATGTGAAATGTAAAATAGTAAAGTAATAAACCATACACACATAACACATTGATTTTAATGGAAACCCTATTAAGGGAAACAATCACTGGGACCGGTACCCCAAATTTTCACTCTTCTAAAGTGAGCCATGTTAAGAGCCAACCCTATTAAAGGTTACAAACACACTGTTAAGTGTGACCTTGTTAGAGGATTTTACACATATAGGTTGTCACTTAGTATTGGCCATCTAATACTTCCATCCTTGAATCAACCTCTCTCTTAGACTATCAATAGGCATCGGGCATATCCAATGCTACTTTCATAAATCAACCTTTTTGGCACTCCTTGGGATGTACCTCAATATATAGAAGACTGTTAAGTCCTGCTTTGTTAAGAGACTTGATGCTTCAATGGTTAAACTAAAACAAAATGACATGTTTCTAATGCAGCTTAAATTGCATATTTTCATATGTATTTAAGTACATTACCTCTCTGATCAATGTATCAATTCAATTCTTTTGTGCTCCATACTTTCTGCTCTGTGATGTTGTGTTCACTGTTCGTCGGTGTCTGCAGAATTCCTTAGCTCTACTTCAACTTGATTGATCAATATTGCATGAAGTTGTTCTTCATCAGTTTCTTGTTAGCATCCTCTTTCTATTCACTCCCCTTTAATCCATTTTCATGTGATATGAAAAATAATTAAACTTGTCTCTTATATAGACATGATATTCACTGATTCTTGATTCTTGACGTGAAAAAAAATATAACCAATTTGATTTAAAGCATAACTCCTGATTTATCTCGTAGTTATCTTTATGCCAACTGTACAAATCTTCTTTAAATCAATCACTTAACTCTGGTCAAATAAAGCAAATAAAACAACTAGTTAAGTCTATCTTTAGCTCTTTCCAGCTAGATATTTTGTCATTTTATGAACTCTCTGTTCAGTCAGTCAACTCTTCAGTTAGTCATTGGTTACAACTGTCATTTCCATCGGTGTGACTTCCAATTAGCTTTGGGATCTCTATCCATCAGGAAACTCTACTTTTAGCTCATCGGGTAACATTGTCTTTTGCTTGTTGGGTATCACTATGACTTTTCTTCTTTGCCTTTACCGATGTGTACACTCCATCGGTGTTATCTGTCACTTAGTGAATACTTGAATTTTATGCATTGTTGAAAGCATAACCTTTGTTCCATTAATTCTCTAAAGTCTTTTGTCATCATGTACATGACCATACAGATGATATCAAGTTAACACCAATGAAAATAAAAATCATTAACTGATTTAATGCCTTGTATTATCTTCAACTTAACATTATCAAACATTTAATCAATTACATGTCGTTAGGAATATGGTATTTGAGGTGGTTTATGTTAGGCCTAGAGAAGACAAACACAACTAAGAGGGGGGCTGAATCGGTTGTACTCGCAATTATTAAAACATTAACAATTGAATCACATAGAGATCTGAAAGATAAAAAATAATGCAAGATCCAATATACACAACTCACAATACCATATTTGTTAATGAGGAAACCCGATTGAGGGAAAACCCTGGTGTGAGTAAAACACACAAGATAAATGTACTATTCTTAAATTACTACCCAGTTAAGAGAAAATAAGAACAAAGAAAAATGCACTTGCATCCACAAATCCACTTCCTAGAGGACACTGTCACAATATAATGATCTGGACCTAACTCGGGTTCACCGATCAATATCTGATAACAATTATAGAGTGTGGAAAAACTGCCCAATACAACAAAACTGACTTACAACATCTACAATGTCAATACAGTTCCAATGAAGTATAATTTATGTCTCAATTGCATAATACAAACATCTCTCTTCTCTATCTACACCACACACCACAATCACAAATGATTTCCCATGTATACATATTACAATGAATAATCAACAACAAGGTCAACCAAGACCTATACAAATAAATGATATGAATAATAAGTTCAAACACCAATGCAATCCAAATCAAGTTAGCCAAGACTTGGATAAGACCCAAAACATCATCCATGAATAAGCAAAAGATTTTCCAAATCCATACTGAAGGTTGCAACACGTTACTTCACCAAGTCCTCTAAGACCTAAATGAAGAAACATCGATCTCGCTCAAAAAATCACCAAATGCGGTCACCAAGAATTATCAAGATGGCCATAACACAATCCAAGAACACCAGGAAGCAACATGAATAACCTCTCAAAATTCCATAACATCTCAACCTCAAAATCCAAAATCATTAGAGTATTGTTCATCATGAACACTGAACTCTATCACACCAAAAAGATAGCTTGCCAAACTTTGAATCATGAACAACACTAGCTGAGGAAACACCATTAAGTACTAAAGAATCCACCAACTTTGCATCCACTGAATCAACCAAACTGAAGCAAAATTTCAACCTTTGAAACATCATTAAAAATAGGAACACTAAAATACTAGCACCTAATAAATCAAACATATATTACTCCAAGTGACATGCAAAGCTCTTTTAGTTGACCAGAATCAAATAAAGACATATCTGAACCATCACTTATGATCACAACACAAGATCTACAATATATCACATGAACAACTAAAATATTCTCTACTAAACAAAACACATTGTCTGCAACATCCATAGTATGTTGACATCAATGATAAAACATTAATGCCAAAACACATATAAAAGGTCTAATCAACAATCTCTGAAATACACAACAATCTTCCAAAAATATCCCCCTTTGGCACTGATGGAAACATATGAAGTGAAAAATATACCAATGCACAAAGATAATATATCCACCCAACTACTCTAAATATCTATCAACAACAACTTAATATATCCATCTAATCACTCTAGATATCTAACTTCAAAACTCTCAACACAACCTATTTTTCACACAATATTCTCCCCCTTTGACATCAATGGAAAAGAACCAAAGACATCAAAAGAACTGAAATCACCTCAAAAGGTTGTTGAAACTTTACAATATTGACCGATAATATCCTCAATAATGCTCCCCTAAGGAGTAGTGCCAACTCGTCAATCTAGAGAATAACATTCTTATAATGTTTTGGATTGATTCCATCCTTAGCATCATCTACTCTGATTGGGATGAGCCATTACCCCAAGCTTATATATGAGATATTCAAATGTATCCGTTTGTAGAGGCTTTGTAAATATATGAAATTTTTTTTCCTTAGTAGATATATACTTCAATTTTACTTCCTTGTCATTGACTCTATCCCTCAAGAAATGATACTTAATAAAAACATGCTTTGTCTTTGAATGTTGCACAAGATTCTTTGAAATGTTTATAGAACTTGAGTTATCACAGTAAATAACTATAGGCTCATCAATTTTTATCCTCAAATATTTCAACATTTTCTTTATCCAAACAACTTGAGTGCAATTAATAGCAACAACAACATAATCAGCCTCAATAGTAGATTGTGAAATACAATCCTGCTTCTTACTTGTCCAAGAGATTAGTCTCTTACACAAGGAGAATGTACCACCACTTGTACTTTTCCTATCATCAACATTTATTTCCCAATCTATATTTTTATATGAATAAAGTGTAAAATTATTGTCCTTACCAAACCAAAATCCATAGTCAGTTATTCCCTTCAAGTATCTAAATATTATTTTAACAACAACAACATGATATTCCTTCAGTTCTGCTTGAAATCTTTCCACAATAGAAAAAAATCATTATATCAATTCTAGTTTGAGTTAATTATAATAATCTATCGATCATAGATCTATATCTTGTTTGATTTTCACAAGGAGATTCCTCATTTTTAGTCAATTACAACCAGTAACCATCAAGATTCCAACTAGTTTTGAATCTTCCATACCAAACCTTTTCAACAACTCTCTGATATACTTGGACTGTGTAATGAAAATTTCCTATCCAATTGTGTAACTTGTAATCCAAGAAAGAATTTTATTTCACCTATCATAGATATCTCAAATTCTTTTTGCATTTCATCAGAAAATCCTTTACTCAATTCATCTTCACTACCAACTATGATATCACTAACAAAAACTTCAACAATCAGATATTATTATTAACTACTTTAAGTACAAATTACTATAAGCTATACCTTTATTGAATCTAATCTTTGTCATGTACCTATCCAATATAGCATACAAGGCTCTAGGAGCTTACTTTAATCCATATAGTTCTTTCTTCAATTTAAAAACCATATCTCCTTCATTGGTTAGTGTAAATATATTAAATTTTTTAATGTAAACACCTTCCTCTAACTCACCATTCAAGAATGTAGACTTGACATCCATCTGATAAAATTTGAAATTCGTGTAAGATGCATATGCAAGAAGTAATGTAGCAGCTTCAATTCTAGCTACAAGAGCAAATGTCTCTTGAAAATCAATACCTTCCATCTATTAATACCCTTTGTATACCATTCTAGCTTTGTTCCGAACCACTTTTCCATCTTCATTCAACTTGTTCCTAAATACCCACTTAGTTCTAATCACATTCTTGCTCACAGGTCTGGGAACAAGAATCCAAGTCTTGTTCTTTTCAATCTGATCAATTTCTTCCCTCACAGTATTTTTCCAACTCTCATCAATACAAGATTCTTTCACATCTTTAGGTTCAAACTCCTCTAATAAACATGTTTCATCTCTAGAAATTCTTTCTCGAGTTTAAATACCTCTATCTTGTCACCAATAATAGCATTTTCAGAATTATTAATCCTTACATACCATGGATTCTTTTGAATAGGCTTTGTAATAGAACCTCCAGTTTCAATATCCTCCTCATTTGCCATAGGTTCAACTTGTTCATTTGATTCATTCTGATCCTGATACTGATTTTTTACTTCAACAATTCGATTGCTCTCTTCAGCTATGCCATACTTGCAAGTTCTTTCTGATCTCTGTACATTCTTGTCTACTCTAAAATTTGCACTTTCAAAAATCTCCTTCAGTCTATAGTTATAACATTTATATTATTTTCTCTTAGTGGAGTAACCAAGAAAAAATCCTTCATCACTTATAGGATAAAACTTTCCAACATCCTCATCTCTCTTAATATGATATTTTATACCAAATATTCTAAAGTATTTTGCTACAGGAGTATAACCATACCAAAGTTCATAAGAAGTCTTACTGATTCCTTTCTTTATCTTCACTCTGTTTAAGGTATAAACAATAGTTCTCAGTGCTTCTCTCCAGTAGATCTACAGAACATTTCCTTCAATCATCATAGTCCTAGATATATCTAGGATAGTTATGTTCCTTCTCTCTGCAACACTATTCTACTATGGGGTTCGCGGAGTAGAAGCCTGCCTCTTAATTCCACGTTCTTTGCAATAAACATAAAATTCACTAGATGTAAATTTGCCTCCTCTGTGCGATATTAGGAACTTATATCTCTTTCTAGACTCTATTTAAACCATCATCTTGAATATATGAAAATTCTAAAAATCTTCTGATTTTTGTCTCAAAAAATTAGTCCACATCATCCTTGAATAGTCATCAATGAATAACATGAAATATCATAATAGCTTCTTATCTTTGTAGGACCACATAAATTTGTATGTACCAAATTTAGCAATCCATTTGAAGTATATGTCTTACTCTTAAAAGTAGATCTAGTTAACTTTCCCAATTGACATTCCTTTCATAAATTGTTAGGCTTCATCAGCTTAGGCAAATATCTTACATCATTAGTAGTGCTAACCTTTACCACATTATCAAAGTTTATATGAAAAAGTCTTCTATGCCACAACCAATTTTCATCAACCTTTTCACTTAGACATTTGTTCTCAATGGTTTTCAAATGAAATAGATTACCAAAACTTTGTGTACACGATGCAATAAGAATACATTGCTTCCAATGATTTTGCACACTCCTATGAATTCCAATTTGTATCCCTTGTCTAACAACTGTCCAACACTCAAAAGTTATGACTTAATCCTTCAACATACAAAATATCATCAATACCATTTTTAACATCGAGAGTAATAAATCCTTTTCCTTTTATCAATAAAGGCATGTTGTTACTGAACCTAACAAAACCACTATCATAATCTTCAAGCTTCACATAATTATTTTTATCACCAGTCATATGATGTGAACATCTACTATCAATGACCCATTAATCTCTTTTAACAACATGTGAAACCATTGCTTTTTCTTCCTTAGGATTATCTTCTTTAATATCAATAAACATAATCTTTTCATTACTAGCACCAGATTCATCATCAGTGACACCTTCTTCAATGACATAAAAAAATTTATGATCCTTGGAATGAAATTTCTTAGATCTAACCTTAGATTCATTCGATACTTTATTTGGACATCCAGATGCAATATGACCAATATTATTACAATCAAAACATTTCAAAGGAAAATTTCATTCATACTTAGCAGAGCCTTCAGGAAATATTCTTTTCCTCTTCCATGATTTCTTCCCATTTCTTAGCATAGTAGTTGTCGTTTATTAATTTAGAAGAATTCTCTCTCTGAGCATGCTTTGTCAAACTGGCTTTGAATGTAGTATCAACCTTCAAAAGTTTCTTAGCAAGAGCATTCATCTCATAAGCACATAGGCTACCCATCAGGGCTTCTCTTGTAATGTCTTTCACAATCATAACTTCTTCAATAGCTGCAAATTTCTTACTGTAATATACAGACAATGTTCTCATAATTTTGTATATGACTTCATTATCTTCCAAGGTACCACCAACACATTTTATTGAACTAACTAGATCATTCACCCTATTAATATAGGATGAGATAGTTTCTCTTTCACTCATTTTTGTATCCTCATACTTTTCTTTTAGTTCCTACAACTTATATTTCTTTACATACTTGTCACCTTCATAAATAGTTTCTAGTTTAGTCCATACCTCATTCCTTGTCCTATATCCATAGATGTGAGAATATTTTCTATCTGACAGGGCACCGATCAAAGCTTCCCTTACTAACATATTTTCCTTGAATTTCTTCTTTTCATCAACAATAGCTCGATTCAGATCGTTAGGAATGGAATAAGCTTTATATATGATCTCCCAATATTCATCTCCCATAGATATCAGATAAGTAGTTATTCAATCCTTCCATATCAAGTAATTTGTTCCATCATACTTCAGATTGTCTTTCCTAATGCTTTCCATGTCAGATCTACTTCAATTGATTAAGCTCCTCTAAAGGACTAGGCTTTGATACCAATTGTTAGGCCCAAAGAAGAAAAAAACAACTGAGAGGGGGGTGAATTAGTTGTACTCACAGTTATCAAAACATTAACAATTGAATCACATAGAGATTTGAAAGATAAACAATAATGCAAGATCCACAATACAACTCACAACACCGGATTTGTTCACAAGGAAACCTGCTTAGGTGAAAACGTGGGAGTTAAACCCACAAGATATCTATGTAATATGCTAGAAGTACTACCCAATTAAGAGAAAATAAGAAAAAATAATAATGCACTTGCATCCACATGCCCACTTCCTAGAGCACACTTCTCACAATACAATGATCTGGCCCTCAGTCGAGTTCACTGACCAATCTTTGATAATAGTTACAAAGGGTGGACAAGCTCTCCAATACAACCAAATTGACTTAAAACATCTAGAATGCAAATATAGTTCCAATGAAGTATAATTTATTCCTCAATTGCAAAATACAAACATCTCTCTCTTCTCTATCTACACCTGCCATTGCAATAAAAAATGATTGCCAATTTATACATATTACAATGAATAATCAACAACAAGGTCAACCAAGACCTATACAAATAAATTATATGAATAATAAGCTCAAACACCGATGTGATCAAAATCAATTTGGTTAGGACTTAGACACGACCCAAAACATCATCCATGGATATGCAACATCTTCGCCAAATCTGTACCAAAGATTGCAACACATTACTTCACCGAGTTGGCTAAGACCTAAATGAAGAAACACCAATCTCGCTCATACAATAACCAAATGTGATCACCATGAATCATAAACATGGCCTTTAAATGATCCAAGAACACCAACAAGTAGCATGTATAACCTCTCAAACTTCCATAACATCTTAACCTCGAAATACAAACTCATCTCAATATTGTTCATCATGAACACTGAACACTGAACTCTGCCACACCAAAAAGATAGCTTTCCAAACTCTAAACCATGAATAACACTAGCTAAGGAAACAACATTAAGTACCAAAGAATCCACCAAATTTTCATCCACTGAATCAACCAAACCAATCCTTACCGAAGAAAAACTCGACCTCTGAAACGTCCTTAACAACATGAACACTTAAATACTGACACCTGATAAATCAAACATATCTTACTCTAATTCACATGTAGAGCTCTGTAAGTTGACTAGAATAAACTACAAAAATATATGAACCATAACTTATTATAATAGCACAAGACCTACAACATATCACATGAACAACATAAATCTTCTCTACTAAACAAAATACACTGTTTGCAACAACAATAGTACGTTGACATCAATGAAAAAATATTAATGTCAGCACACATAGACAAGGTCTAATCAATAATCTTTGACATGCTCAAAAATCTTTCAATAGTTTGTTCCCCTTGTTTTGAGATGCCACAATAGCATTCTCACCCCATATTTCCTATATATCTACACATTTTAATAGTGATATTGCATCATTAATTGCAAGTGAGAAAGTATTGTTAGATTGAAGACATGTACATGATGGAAGTGAATGTAGGTTAATCTCAAATATTTAAAGATAATACATTATTTTACTCTCTTCTTGGTATATATTTTATTGAAAGGGTTTCTCCATGTAAATCTTGTGTTGTGAGATGTTCTTCTTGTGTCATTCTTTTCTTTCATCTAAGTTAGTTTTTAAATCATGTTAAGGTGAATGAATTAATCATGATAAAGAAGATGTATATCTCTATGACTAAATTGTACTAAGGAAACTTATTGTCATTTAGTATATAATCACAAATTTTCATTATGTGTACTCTAAGCATTGTATCTCAACCAATCTATTATTGGGTTATCTAGATTATTGTATTGTTCCAACAATGTTCTCCTAATGTCTGTATAGTTAGCATTAGAGAATGATTTGTGTAACTATGAGTTTTTGGAGGCTTGTGAATTGTGGTGGATATTTTTTTTATCTTAACATCATTTTGTAGACATGATGTGAGAATGAAAACCATTTTGAATCTAAATTTTAAATAGATATTTTCACTAAGATCTATGGCAGGGATTGAAATATGATGGGTATTCTTCATGGTCTTGATCATGTGTGTGCTTCTTGCATAGTGGTAAATTAGAGATCTTGTTTGGCAGTACACAACTATCCTCTTGCATGGTGGTTATATTTCTCTTCTTAGCAGTCACATGTAGCGAAAAGGTGCTCATGTTGAATGTGTGCTTTTATCTTTCTGGTTACATATGAAAAAATACTAGTTGGACTACAATATGAAAATGATTATATTGGGGTCATGGTTTCAGTCCCTAGTTACTTGAAAGCATTGAATGATTAGTTTTTAGTAATCTATTGATTATGGACTTGATATGTCTTATATTTCTTGTAAGCTTCTAAACAACCTATTTTCTTTTTTTCATTGTGAGTTGCAGAATTGGTCATTTTATGACACAAATGCTCTTAGAAAATTTGTATGCTTTGTAGTTTTTCCTTTATTTAAAGATATAAATTTGTAGGTCTAGGGTATTTCCATTGATTTAGATGATATATTTGATGATGCATACAATTTGGGATGCTTGCATGGATTTAGATTTATGGAGATGGTTTTGGAGGTTGTACATGTTAACTAAATCAATTTGTTAATTTTTGGAAAGATTGTGTTCAAGCTCTTAGATTTTTTTGGATGGAAAATATAAATTTACAGGTTATCTGAAGGGTTTTTATCGATCTATAGTTACTCTTATGTGAGTTTATTTGGTAAAGTAGGTCTATCTTTACTCTAGTGCTTGAGTCTTGGGAATCTTCACATTCTACCTAGTTATATCTATTTGGCATCTTAGTAATGTGGGGTTAAATCTATTTGTTCAATTATTGGATATTGGAGCATCGACTATGTATTTCCTTTGAGATACTGCATAAGTGTAGATATTTTAAAATTGTTTGATGTGAATTCTACTTTGTAGGCCTTATTCTTGGTAACCTTTATTAAATTAGTATGTTTAATGTAGTGAGAAAAGGGATTTTTTTGGAGTACCTAATATAGTTTTTCATTTGAATCTATAGAAATAGTCTACGATGGATGAGAATATTTTTTTGATATTATTATATTTTTGAAATTATTTTGGTCATGATCTCATCAATATCTCAATACCACTTTCTAAAAAGGCTTGATGCGATTATATAATGTTTTATATTTCTCTGTTGCAATTTTTATGTTATAAGATGATTGTTGTTGCAATGTGTACTCATCCATGACTAATCATTGATTTTATGATGGATGAACTTTTGTAATGGATGTTGGTTTCTAAGAAGCTCTTAGATTATTCCTTTCTAGTTGTAGTATGAGTTTATTAACATTTTTTTGTTTTATTGACAAAGGATGATTGATCTTTATTTAAGAGATGATCATAATGATGCTTGGAGATCTTTGTATCGTTATTCAATGGGAGTTTTGGTAGTTATGCGCATTCATCACTTGGTGAGGGATGATCTTCCATAGTGATTTTTGGTTCCATGGAGGAACTCTTAGATCATGTTTCTATAATGAGAGGTATTTTACATTTTTATTTTCATTGATAAGAGATGGTTACCTTCATGTATTTGTAGAGTTGTTGACATGTTTCTTTTCAATGAAGGATTCTTAGAGTCTTGGTTAAGGTAACATGTTTATGTTTTGTTAATTTTGAAAAATGATCCTTGGTAAAAAAAAATTTTAATGTCTTGGTTTAATATTAATTCTAGATTTGAGTATTGGCATGACACATGATCTCCTGAGACTAATGCATTATGCATGCGATATCCTAAGAGGAGGTTATAGATCATGAAGTTGTGATATGTTCTTGATTCTATAATTAGAATTTGATAGGTTCTTGTTAGTTCTGTTTGGCTTTGAGTATTGATCATTTTCTTGGAACTTCATTATTTTGCAAGGCTTCATTTAAATTTGGCATGAAATGATAGATGGATGCTCACGGATACTATAGAGACTTGGGTAAGGCTAAGATATCTTTTATTTTTTGAAGATTATGTGTTGATATGGTTACTCTTTAATAAGATTTCAATAAAAATATCAAGGACCCGACACTAATAATGGATATAAGTCAATTATGAACGTAAATAAAATATTTCCCTTTATTGTAAAGCTTTTATTGTTTAGTGTTGCATGCATAGGAAAACCTTGTATACACTATTGGTCTACTCAATAGGTAAATTATTTAAGAGGTATTATCCACCTAAATATCATATGCATTCTTTAATTTATATCTTGTCTTCTCATATGATTTAGTCTTTTTTGGAGGATTTGTTTAGAAGAAGATTTGGTTCCATGTATTTTTGTTGTTCTCTTGATTTCTGGTATTGAGCTATGAAACTAGTTTTGGTGAAATATTTGGAGATCTACACAAACTCTTATGTGGCTTTAGGCATATTTCACTTTTATGTGGGAATGATTGTTTTATTTGATCTAACTTTGGTGTGATAACTTTACAACCATGTTTGCCACACTCTCTTCATAATTTTAATGTTATATGTTGATATCCTTTCAGCATGGAAATAATGAAGGATATCTTATTTTACGCAACTTGGTATCCTCAAAAATAGGGTAAATAAACCATCATAGGAAAAACTTTATGATATCAAGATATCAACCCAAAATTATAATCAAATATATGTGTATCTATCCTCCTATTACAAATGCAACATACAAAAGCACAAATGACCATAGTCAAGGCTAACTAGCTATATCTACAAATAGACCCAAAATTTGATGGTCACCCCTACTTGTCATATGATTTTTGTATGACAGTTTGGTCATTTTAATGCCTTTCATTTTATGTTTTAAGAAAAATATTGATTGCCAATTTTTTTAATTTACAAATCATTCAATAAATTATTTTAAATTTAAATATTTATCAATATAACTAATAATACATATATTAAACATTATACATATAGACCCAAAGAATGTAAAATTAGAAAATAAGTATAAATTAGGAATATATGCAAAAATCTCAAATTTACTGACTAAGTTTCGTAGTTGACATGTTTACTTGGAAAACATTCTAAATCAATAATAGAACAAGTCATAATTTTTTTTTTTGATCGGTGATAATAATTTGTATTCATTTAGAAAGTGATTACGTATTGGCCATTTAGGCATTACAATCCAAAATAAAACAACACATACTAGCTCAAGGCGTGACAACTATGTCCACATGACAAGATTAACTGACAGAGCAAAAAGACCTCTATTAACAAAAGTCTATAGAAGGGAAAAGCTCGGCCAAAAAAGACTTCTTGAGCTTTGACTAAGGGAACCATTTAGCTGCATCTCCTTGGGTGAAGTTAGCAAATGCACCCCACCTATCAACAAGTTCTCCAACTCTGGGATGGTCGCCACCAACTACTTTCGGGTCAACATTTGTGTTTGGTTTTGCTCTGGCTTTCCTAGCCGCCTTAGCCCTTGCACCCCATCAAGTGACTAGGAGTTTCCTTTCGGTCATTGGCATGATGTTAATGTCAAGGGCCGCAGTGAACTTGATGGGTGTTTTCTTCATTTTCTGGGCCTCTAGAATAGACACCGCCCTTTCTACCTCCACTTTGCTCCGCTCCAAAGCCTTCAGCAAATATTTCCAACCCACCAAAGCTTGGGCCAAGTGTACATCTTCTGGGCTCTTTGTCGACCAAACAACCAGTGGTTGCAACCCACAACTTCCCCTTCCCACCATGCGAAAAGGCTTATCACCCATTCGTATCCCCAGTCCCACCTCAGCCCGTTTGATGATTTCTTCAACACCGCCGACCCATTTCACAACTATGCACTAACTGATAACCCTCCTAACCTTTGCTTTTAAATCTACCACCATGAGTGGAAGGGCAACAAACACAGATGAAATATCCAAATTGGTTCTTGGCCTCCACCCCTTCTGCAAGAAACGCTCACCCAGGATTTCTCTGATGGCTGAGTAGAAATCATCACCTTCGCCATTGAAGATATGGCTTAGCCTATTTGTTGTGATATGCGTATCAAAGGTGGGAGTCTGCCCATTCATCGACAGTGGGAAATTTGCCTCCATAGCTCTATTTTTTCTTCACTGAAATAATTGATGGCTAATTGTTGTTGTTGGTGTATATAACTTATAGTCAAAGCCTCTAGAAAGGGTTTTTATTACCATCAGGTATGCGGGTAGACATCATAACACTTAACTGATTCAAGTACTATCTTTGACTTTCGCATCCCGTGAGATCTCAGCTTGTGGATTTTGTTTCCCCCGCACGCTCATGTCATGACAGCTTGGGCATGCTATCATTATGATCAGCCACATGATACAATGGTGGTGTGACATGAATGTCCATTTATCGAGATAGAAACCTCAGCACTAATTGTACCCATCCTATATGTTGATATTAATCCTCGTTTGTGAATTCCTCAAAGATCTCAAAATTTTCTTTGAGGGATCCATCTGCTCCTACATTCGATAGTTGGTCAGCCAAACTGTTTGCCCCTCTTGGAACATGTGAGGTTTTGAAATCCTCAAAATCTACCAACATGCTTCTAATCCTTCTGATGTGCTTATTTAGGTACCATGTATCCATCTAACCCTTATTGATTCCATTTACTACCAGAAGGGAGTCGCCTTCTAGGTGAACTTTCCTAAAATAGAGTTTTCTCGCCATGAGTACAGCTTCAACTGCAGCTAGGCATTCTGCCCCATTATTAGTGCCATTACGTAATCTTTTAGCCCCTAAGGCCATGATATCCCCCTTGTCATTTTGAGCTATGTATCCAATTCCTGAAATCCCAGGATTACCTCGGGATGCTCCATCAAAATTGATCTTGATCCATCCGGGGGGTGTTGGTTGCCATCTGTTACTAAGCTCCTCTTCTTCCCTTGAGAGAGGATGAACCCTCAGACTCCCATTAACGATCCATAAGTCATAATTTTTTATTATTTATGATAATAAGAATATAAAATTAGTAAAATTATTATAAATTAGTAATATATGCACAAATCTCCAACTAAGCAAGTTTCTAAGTTCATGTGCTTTATTTTAAAAGAATTGTATATATATATATATATATATATATATATATATATGTATATGTATATGTATATGTATATGTATGTATGTATGTATGTATGTATGTATATTATAAAATAACATGTATTTATATTATTAAATAAAATAGTATATTGCCTCTAACAATTTTTGTCAATTTATTAATAAATTGAAGTGTCATATTTATGATTTTATAAAAATTTAGTCTATCAATCCATACAGTCCAATAAATTTGTATCCTATCATATACGGTGAAAAAATGATCAATACAACCATCGAATTCTAGGCATGTCTACAATAATACTAAAAATACAGTCATCTTGATACAAGAAAATGGGTGACTCATCCAAAAAAATTATATCTCAAAGATCTCAAATCAATGAAGTATACAAACTCATCATATATAAATAACTGTATTTTTAGTGCTATTGCAGATTTAGTTAGTTGTCCTTGACTAAGGTCATTTGTGCTTTGGTATGTTGCATTTGAACTAGGAGGATGGATACACATATACTTGATTATAGTTTTGGGTTGATATGTTGATAGAATATAGTTTTTACTATGATGGTTTGTTTATTCTATTGTCGAGATAAGCTTAAATTGGATGAGCTAGCGACCAATTGTGGTTTCTATTCTAAACTAGTATGAGTAAGAAAGTTTTTTATTAAGGAAAAAATAGGTTTTGAAGGGTATGATTAAGGTAGTTACTCAAAGCCCTTTATACCATTTAATTTCAATGCTTGTGTTCATATATATATATATATATATATTGGAGTAGGATTCAGTAACAATTGAATTCGTGGTTGATGGTGGTTACCTTGGCTTATTGTAGACAATATAGTTGAAGCACAAAAGTAGGTTGAAGAATTAGGTTGTACTTGTGTGGCTAAGGGATATATTTCCCTTCTTGGTTGAGGAATCCATGGGTCTTCATTACTATACTTGATTATTATTGATGTCTTCCTATGGTTGTAATTGTAACATATAATTTCAAGTGGAATAATGTTAGGATAAGGTGACATTTATATTGCAATCCTGTCTCTTTTTTTTATGTATCTCCACATCATTTAGAATAGCCAATTATTTAATAATTATTAATTTATGATATTTTCTAATTACATTCACGTGAGATGGGGAAAATTATTGATGATGAGTATAAGACATACTGGTAGAACATTTTACTTAGGTAAATTGTTTGGTAATATGACCATAAGGATTTGCATGTCAGTGCACTTAATTACACGTTTTCCATAGTGCTATGCCAAGTAATGCATGACAATCATCAAAGTCATCGAGAGTATTAGATTACTAAAATTTTACCAATTTTATGCTTGGATATGGGTTGGGCATCCATGTGAAGGTCATGTGATAATTTATTATTTATTATTATGCTTGCAAGTGGACCACTAAATAGGACCATATATATTTTTGGAGGTGCTTTTTGCCTCTTGTGTTGATGAATTGACATCTTTGAATGGTAGTATTACATCATTATTTACAAGTAAAAAAGTCTTGTTAGATTAAAGACACATAAATAGAAATGAGATTGAATGTATTGTGATCTCACATGTTTGAAGATGGTATATACTTTGCCTCTCATATTGTTGGATTATTTAGCACAAGGGATTCTCCACATCAATCTTGTTTAGTGAGACATTCAACTTGTGTTTTTATTTCATATCATTTGTTGTTTCTATCTTACGATGACATAATATTCATATCTTTGATGTTTAATGTTCATCTAAGTTTGTTTTTATAAGACTATTAGAAGTAGTTGACTTAACAATGACTAGAATATGCTATTTTATATATGACTTTCACATATTAAGGAAACATGATTTTAGATTTGTATACAATCATAGATTTTCATGATGTATGGTCTAAGAGTTGTATCTTAACCAATGTATTGTTGGGTTAGAGGTTTTTATATTGTTCCAACAATATTCACTTTTTTCTACAATGCCAAGATTCCCAAATTTTCAATTTAAATAAATTATACATGTTTGCCATACACAAATTCAGTTTTCAACTACCAATAACTTATGAATTCATGTTTTTATCCATCGCCACTAATTAAACCCTTAATTTCACGTCAATATTTGAATTCTCTTATTTTAATAATAGAATTCACATTTTCTTCCAACATTTTTTGCTTTTTGTAATGTAGGTGCTTATTGCTAAATTTGGGAGTTGTCCCATTGTAGCTTGCTCCTCTCCTTGGGGCAGCTAGTTGTTCTTTGGGTCTTCATGCTTATCTCTCTTCTCTTTTGTAATAGGGTTTTGGGGCCCCTTCAAAACCTATTTTTACCGTAATCAAAAACTAAATCTTCATAATGATCTTTAAATAATAATTGGAATGTCAGTTTCTTCATTAATTCTTCTCTAAGAAAGTTAAGAGTAAAATCCTATTATTTCTTTGAATAAATTATTATTATTATTTTTTTTATCGATAATAGGCCAAGGCCTGAAGTTTTTTATAAATTAAATAATTAAATTACAATGATTCCCTATTCACTGCGGGCACAGGTAGGAAAGAACAGAGAAGAAAACCTCCAATCTTGCCTGAGACGTTAGTCTAGAAAGAAATATACAAGATATGTGATGAGGGAATTCCCTCATTTACAACTTTTATAATAAATACATGTAGCAGTCTTTGTTTGATTAGGTACATATTTGTAATACTTAATGTTGTTGTAACTTGTTAAATGGTAGTCTCTTAGGATCCTCCTTGATATAACCCGGAAACTTCAATTCTCAGGCTTGGCAAAGATCCTTGTTACAAGTATAATAAGAAATATTCTTATGCATATTAGTTTTATTTATCCCTATTTGTTGTAAAATTATTTGAAGTCATAATTCAATGTTAATGAATGATATGGTAGAATAATTTTATTCTCATAAATGAAATAAAGGGAGATAAAAATATTTGTAAGCTATTCAGATCATAAGAAACCAAACATACATTGGATGAACCGGTTAGACCATCTTAAATCCTTGTAGCCTTATATTTCTCATATCTTGGAATCCACATGGACCTACTGTGATGTTTTCAAAATAGGAGATTGTCAAGCCTACAATGACATAAGGGAGATTTAATCAGTGATCTCGGATGTTTTCCAAAACCTTCCCATTTTTTATTAGATTTTGATGAAATAATATATTTGTTGTTGGAATAATGGAATGGTGTGTACTAAGAGGGGAGGGGTGAATCAGTACCCTTAAAACTTTTATCACTTAACTTTAATCCTTTTAGTAATCAATTCCTTGCATTACCAACCATATGTGCTATTCTATCTTTGTGTATGTAATATCAATTCATAAACTTAATTTGCATGTAAACATTCATAGAAACATTCATGAAATGTAATGACACATGACACAAGATTTGGTAACCCAGAAAAACCCTATTAGAAGGTAAAAATTGTGGTGGGGATGAAACCCACAAAACTTCATTATCTACAGAATGGAAGGGGACAGTTAAGGCTTACAAGTTTGATCACTTCTGATGATCTTACCCTATTAGGAGTAACATTTTTAGACTGGTTAAGGTCTACTCTGTTAAGAGCTTTAGATACATTGTTTAGTGTGCACTCGGTTAAGAGATTTACAAAAGGATTGTTAAATCCACCTTCTCAAAGGATTTCTTCTATTAGCTACACTTGTTAGAATGTAGTCAAAAATAATTATTGACCTGAGTATATGCAATCTAGAATTGTTGAGTACATATCCTTTAAAGTTTACAATATGATGTATCACCTATAGTGGTTGATTAATACCTCTGTTCTGCTCGGTAGCCTTGGATCTTGTTGTTTGTAACTGATTTCATATTTTGTTGTCCTTCTGCATGAAACTCTATACCTGATCCATAGATGTCTCTGCAGCTACAATAATCATCACATTCTCTTGTTCTAATTGATTGCAGTTCTATTTATAGATTGAATTGACCTAAATAAGTTTCATGCTTTACAATGATAACTCTATGATCAAAGGTTTTTTAACTTGACCTTGATCTCCTAGTTTGCATTTTTTCAATCAGTTAGACTGATTAAAACAATTATAATTACTTTACTTGTCCCTCAAGAAATGGATTTAAAGATAATATTTAATCTAAATATAAAACTTAAGTGTTTTATCTCACATGTAACTCAGATCCACGTTTCTCAGAATAAAGCTATCTCTCAGTAGCCTGGTGCTCAGGTTGCTCTTTAGTCTGCCTCCCGATGTTCAATGTAAACTTGTTTGTCAGGTTCCTCTATGAACTTTTCTATTGGGTTCCTTTGTTGTCTTCTCTGTCGGGTTACTCTATTTTTTGCTCTGTTAGGTTACTGTGTTTCCTGCTTTGTTAGGTTACTCCATCGGTTGTGTCACCGGTTTACATTGTAACATGTTATGTTAGTTTACTCTATTAGTTTTTGGTGCAAGGAACCTCCCTATTTCTTATTTTAATGTTGTTTTGGGTTGTTGTATGTGTTTAGGTGTGTGTTAGAATAATATCCAAGGGTATGGATATGATGTTTAGGTTGCTTCATGTTTGTAGGGCCTTAGTGCCCATTGAGTGTTTTAGGATACTTTGGCTTCAATTTGTGAAATGTTGCTATTTTGGGGTAATATGAGCTAGAGGTATATTTTAAGACCATACTAATCCTATTTGGGGTCTTAGAGGTCAACATCGATCATCGAGTTGACTACCAAGGTCAAATTGCTCAAAATGTAAAAATGTTGCTAGCAACTTTGAAAGTTGCTCGAGCAACTTTTGCAAGATTTGACAAAATTTAGTTAAAATTGATGTAACTATGCCATGCTAGATATATGAGAATGATTTCAATGCTTTGAAGAGGTTAATGATATTTTGAAGTGAAACACTTAATTCTAACACCTTTGTACGGATGTTTGTACCTTCTTTTGTGTAATCTACACTGTGTTTTTGTTTCTGTACGGTTGTGTACAAATTGGCAGAGGTGATCGGGCTCCATGATAGTTTAGTGTTCTCTTTCAGATTTCTTATGCATTAATTAGTTTGTTTTTAAGTTTAGTAGAAGTTAAGTTAGACATTTTTGAAGGTCACTGGTCAGACAGAGGCAGAAACAGTGCTACCTAGTTAGAAATGGCTCTAACCTAAAATTCCTCTAGTGGATTTGTCTAAAACCATGGGGATATTAGGGTTAGGGTCTTTAGATAGGTTTTTAGGTTTCTTTTTGGTTGTTTCATTTGATTTCATATGACAAAAGTGAATCCCTATGGTTGGCTGGTGAAACTAGGTGAGCCAGGACAGGGAGAAGAGAAACTTTGTACAAGCACCCAAGACCTTTTGGGAAAGACTTAGTGGCATTTATAGATGCACTACATAGTATCCTAAGAGGATTAAATGGTGTTTGGAGGTGAATCAGATTTTTGAGACAAGATTAGCAATTGTTCATGTACACTGGTCCAGAGGCCTAATTAATAGGCTATAATCTAGGGCCTGCAAGAAAGTAGGGTTTTAGGTGCCATCAGATGTTAGGGTTTTGGATTTTGATAGGGTTGAATGATGTATTGAATATTTCAAAGTTTTTTTGTGGGGTCATTTGGGGATTTTGGAATTATTAGGCCAAAATTGGTGAAAACAAACCTACTAGGAACTAGGCAATTAGGCCTCCTAGTGAATTGATGACCAATTGGATTGGTAAAAGGTATTGGAGTATTGGGATAATTGTAGAATGACCTAGGATGGGTCAAGAAAGGTGTTAATATTCTGGGAGAATGTATGGGAAGATCCTAGGTAGAGTGTTGACAGACAAGGTGGAATATTAGTGGAAGAAACTAGGCTTTTTGGTAACTAGTTTGACTAGTTAAGCCTGGTAACTTTGGAGTCTTCTTGAAACCAACTATACCTTGGAGGAAAATTTGGTATAGGGGTCTTAGAGATCCTATTTGGAAGAAGATCCAATAAGAAAAAATATGGGATGGTTGGATTAGATACAAAACAAACACCTTAAAGTGAAGAAGAGCACTAGTTGTCAAACCCTTTGCATCAGAGTGGTCTCAGAGCTGGAATAGTTAAAAGAATGTGTATGTCTGAAGTGGAGGAGAGTTAAGAGGTTGACAAAATGCCTCCTAAGGAAATGAGTAGGGATTCCATAGTGTAATTGGTTCAAGGCCTCTTGGAGAAGGCTAATGTGTCTGAGACAAAGAGTAGGAAGAATATCACATAATGAGGAGATGAAAGTCAGACAGAAGAGTCATCAAACAAAGGGAAAGAGCCTGAGAGAGACAAAGGACAAAAGGTATTCTTAGATTCCTTTAAATATTTAAACAAGGATAGCATGGAACACATACCCTATTACTGTGGTAGCCTAAATTGAGAAGATTTGTTAGATTGGCTTGAAGCCATTGACAAACAATTTGGTTACAAAGAAATCTCAGAGGAGAAGAGGGTCAGCTATGCTAAGGCTAGACTCAAGGGATCTGCATTGGTGTGGTGGAACATGATGCAGGATGAAAGAGTGAATACTGGAAAGAAAAAGATTGTTTCTTGGGAGAGGATGAAAATCAGATTGAGGGCACAACTCTTGCCTACTGATTATGAAATTCAAATGTACCAAAAGTTGTAGAACTTAAGGCAGAAGGAGATGATAGTGAGTGCATACATAGAGGAGTTCCATAAACTAAGCCTAAGGGCTAGCAGACAAGAAGATGAAATGGAGAAGGTGGAAAGGTATCTAAATGGACTAAGGCAAGGGATACAAGATGAGATTAGCATGATGGCTCATGATGGTATTCACAAGTGCTTCCAGTTGGCCTTGAGAGTAGAGGATAAGGCTAGAAGAAGGAATGACTTCCATCAAAGAGGAAGAGGTGGTAGCAATAACAGAGGTTTTCAAAGAGGCAGGGGTAACTTTGGTAGAGGATAGAGCCCTAATAGATAAGAAGACATTTAGTTCATGAATAGTAGTGGAGGAAACTAGTATAAAGGATCTTTCCAAAGGGGAGGATATAGAGGTAGAGGACCACCTAGAGGTAGGTTCCAAACCCAAGGGAGGTCTAATTTAGTTTTCACTGGTAGGTGTTATAATTGCAACCAAGTGGGTCACACAATGGGCAGGTGTCTAGAGAAGGCTTCATCATCTTCAATGGGGGATAGAAGGAATCAGTTAGTTCAAGAGGAGGATACCCAAAGTGTTACTTCAGCTATATCCAAGGCAGGGCCATATTGGATGGGGAGAACTTGATGTTAAGAAGAGCCCTATTGGAAGTGCCTAGCACCATAGAGCCACCCCAAAGAAAGAACTTATTCAAGACAAATTGTAGGTCTCGTGGGAAGATTTGCAAGGTTATAGTGGACTCTGGATCCACTGAGAATATAGTGTCCACTGAGATGGTAGAGAAATTGAATTTGAGAAGGATACCTCATACCACACCTTATAAGGTTTGATGGTTGAAAAAGGGTCAACAAATAGTGATAAAGGAGAAAAGTATGGTTGAGTTTGAGATTGGGGAATATAAGGACAAGGTCCTATGTGACATATTTCCTATGGATGCATGTCATCTACTCCTAGGACGTCCATGGTAGTATGATGTCAAATCCATACATGATCAAGAGAAGAACAATTATGTCGTCACCAAGCTAGGGAAGAAATTCCAAATGGATCCATTGCAAGAACCCAATGAAGAGAAGCATGTGGGGACAAGTGTGATGTTATTGAGTGGGAAAGAGTTTCTAAAGGCCATGAAGAAGTAGAAAGGAGTCTATTGTGCAGTAGTGATCAAACCAAAGGAGGAAACTAAGGAGAAAGTTTGTTTGCCACCAGAGATACAAGCTTTGTTGGAAAAATACCATGACATAGTAGATAATGGTTTTCCAAGTGCCTTACCACCTATGAGGGATGCGAGTCATCAAATTGACCTCATTCCTGGAGAAAATTTTCCAAACAAAGTAGCATATAAGATGACACCAAGCCAAAATGCAGAGATAGAAAAATAGATCCAAGATTTATTGGATAAGGGGTTAATAAGGAAGAGTTTAAGCCCATGTGTTGTGCCAACAGTACTTGCACCTAAGAAGGATGGAAAATGGAGGATGTGTATAGAATCCAAGGCTATAAACAAGATCATAATCATATATAGGTTCCCAATGCCTCAGATAGAAGACTTGATGGACAATCTTGGAGGATCTTGTTACTTTTCTAAGGTGGAATTGAAGTCAGGGTGTCATGAGATAAGAGTGAGGCTAGGTGATGAGTGTAAGATAACCTTTAAGACCAATGAGGGTCTATATGAGTGACTAGTAATGCCCCTTGGCCTAAGTAATGCACCTAGCACATTCATGAGGCTCATGAATGAAGTGCTAGCAAAGTTCATTGGTAAGTTTGTAATGGTTTACCTTGATGATATATTGATCTTTAGCAGGTCCAAGGAGGAGCACATGAAGAATATGGAGATGGTATTAAGGAAGCTACATCAAGGGAAGTTGATGATAAATCAAGAAAAGTGTGAGTTTCTCAAAACTAAACTAGTTTACCTTGGTTTTGTGGTTGCTAATGGATGTATGAAAATGGACCCTGATAAAGTTAAGTCTATTTTGGAATGGCCTACACCTAGGTCCACAGGGTATGTTACGAGTTTCCATGGGTTGGCCTCCTACTATAGAAAAATTGTAAGAAATTTTAGTCATGTATGTGCCCCTATAATTAACACCATAAAAGGTGGAATCAAGTGTAAGTTTGAATGGACAGTGGCAGAAAACCAAGGGTTTGAAATGTTAAAGAGGAGGATTGAAGAACTACGTACTCTTAGGTTCCCTAATTTCAATCAACTCTTTGTGGTAGAGTGTGATGCTAGCAAGTTGGCTATTGGAGCAGTGTGTGGCTTTCTTTTCAAAAAAGTTAAATGAAGCTAAACAAAAGTATTCCACATATGACTTGGAACTCTATGCTATGGTACAAGCCCTTAAGAAGTGGAGGAACTACCTACTACCTAGGGATTTTGTGGTCTATACTAATAACCATGCCTTAAGTTTCCTAAATGGACAAGAAAAACTAAATCAAAGGCATATGAAGTGGGTAGAATCATTGTAGGCTTATACATGATGACTTGTAATTGATTGAATGTTTGATAATGTTAAGTTGAAGATAATGCAAGGCATTAAATCAGTTAATGTTTTGTATTGTCATTGATGTCAACTTGATATCATCTGTACGATCATGTACATAATGCCAAAGAATTCCAAGAATCAATGGAGCAAAGGTTATGCTTTCAAAATTGCATAAAAGTCAAGTATTCACTAAGTGACAAAAAACACCGATGGAGTCCACACCATCAGTAAAATAAAAAAATAATAGTCATAGTGATACCCGATGAGTAGAAGACAGTGTTTCCTGATGAAGAAAAACAACAAGTTGCTCGATGAGTAAAAATCTAATGTTCCCCGACAAATGGAGATCCCGAAGCTAACTGGAGTCACGCCGATGGAACTATCAATTGTCACCGACAACTAACTGGAAAGGTGACCGACGGAACAGAGAGTTCAAAAAATGATAAAATATTTAGCTGGCAGAGCTAAATAAGCACATAACTAGTTATCTACTTTGTTTTATTTGACCAGAGATAAGTGATTGATTTAAATTTGATTTGTATAGTTGGCAAGAAGATATCTACGAGACAAATCAAGAGTTATGCTTTAAATCAAATTGGTTGGATTTTTTTTCACGCCAAGAATCAAGAATCAAGAAATAATGAATATCATGTCTATATAAGAGATAAGATTAATTCATTTTCAAGATGCATGAAAAGGGGATTAAGGGGAGTAAATAGAAAGAGGATGCTAGAGAGAAACTGATGAAGAAATACTTCATGCAGTGCTGATCAATAAAGTTGAAGGAAGAGCTATGAAATTCTACAGACACCAATGAACAGTGAAGCACAACATCACAGAGTAGAAAGTGTGGAGCACAAAGAATTAAATTGACATATTGATTAGAGAGGTAATGTACTTAAATAGATCTAAAAATCTACAATTCAAAGTTGCATTAGAAACAGGTCATATTGTTTCATTTTAACCATTAAAGCATCAAGTCTCTTAATAGAGAAGGACTTAACAGTCTTCTACATATTGAGGTACATCTCAAGGAGTGCCAAAAAGGTTGATTCATGAAAGTAGAATTAGATATGCTTGATTCCTATTGATAGTCTAAGAGAGAGGTTGATTCAAGGATGGCAGCATTAGATGTCTAATACTAAGTGACAACCTCTATGTATAAAATCCTCTAACAAGGTCACACCTAACAGTGTGTGTGTAACCTTTAATAGGGTTGGCTCTTAACAGGGCTCACTTCAGAAGAGTGAAAAATTGGGGTACAGGTCCCAGTGGTTTTTTTCCCTTAACAGGGTTTCCACGTTAAAAATTCATGTGTTATGTGTGTATGTTTCATTTCTTTACTGTTTTGTATCTGACATAGTTAAAACTGGATCTATCGGTATATTAGGCATATTTACTATTTAAGTAAATAGATGATTGGTTATTGGTAAACATTAAGAAGAAGGTTTAAAAGAGCAATCCGACAAGTAGTAAATTGATATAATTTATTCAAGGCATTCATCTTGTAGGACATAAGATAACTTGAGAAATAATTAGTGGTTATAAGAGTTGAAGGGTTGATTTAAGGATTAAATTTTTGAGGCCACTAATTCAGCCCCCTTCCCTCTCAGTTATTACTAAAAAATGGTATCAGAGCTTGTGTGCTTAGAAGGAAGGTTTCAAGACCTAAGCCAAAGAACACAAGATGAACAGACGAGATGTGCCCAAGTTGAACAAAGATAATTTTTCTTCATGGCAGAACAGGATAAGACTCCACTTATCAGGTATAACGTAATGATGTCACTCAATTCCTAGAAACTGAATATGTTTTTCCCACAGGAGCACCAACAGTTGAAAAAATGTGAGAGAAGCATGAACACAATGACATGATGATAGAGCTTGCTTCCTCACTCTCTAATGCTAAATTTGAATATGTCAAAGAGTACAAAAATGCAAAGCAGATGTGGGACAAATTGAAGCTTGTACATGGTGGTGACAAAAATGTTTTGAGAGCCAAGGCATAAAGCCTTAGAGGAAAGTTTGATGATCTCAAAATGAAAGAAGGTGAAAACATCACTCAGTACAACACAAGAATCAAAGAGGTAGTCAATTCTATCCAAGGAGTTGGAGGTGTACTTGAAGAAGATATAGTGGTAAGTAAAATTCTAAGAACCTTACTGCCTACTTATGCTATTAGAGTATCTATCATTCAAGAAATGAGAGCAGTAGCAAATAGCAATGTTACTCTAGATAGTTTAATTGGAAGACTAATTTCATTTGAGATGAATAACTTTGACAATAGTGTCTTGCCAAACATAGAGTCTGCATTCAACACTTCTATGAGAATAAGTAAATCAAGTCACAAAAACACTATGAGAAAAGATAGTGATAGTGAAAATGAAGAAGATGATCTTGATGAAATTGAAGCACTTATGGCCAGAAGAATGCGGAGAGGCAAAGGTAAATTACCACTTGTTTGTTTTAATTGAAAAGAGATTGGACACTTTGCTGCAAGGTGTACTAACAAAAGAAAAGATGATAGAAGTAATGACAGATCTTTTGAGAAGAAGTCTGGCAGAGGTGATTACAGAAGCTACCAAAAATTAGAAAGAAGAGATACCTGAGACTATAAGGACAAAGGAAAGAAGGTCAGTTACCTAGAAAATTGCAAGGATGATGATACTGACATCAAATCTGATGAAGACATTGAGACGGTGTTTGTGGTTGTAAAAGATGATTCAGATGATGATGAAGAAACAACTCTCATATCTAAAATTAGAAAAAATGATGTTTGGATCATAGATAGTGGCTGCACTCATCATATGATAGGTGATAAGCAAAAGTTTGAGACTTTTGAATACTACAAAGGTGGTTCAATAAGAATGGTTAATGACACACCTTGTCCAATTGAAGGTAGAGGAACAATAATGTTGAATAACTAGATAAAGTGTGAGAATGCTTATTGGGTAAATGGATTGAATTATAATCTATTGAGTGTTTCTCAGTTGAATAATT
>MU224878.1:124989-154434 GCA_018584345.1 Thuja plicata | reverse complement strand
GTCTAGAAATTAGTCTGATAATCTATCTTTGTCTAAATTATTCCAAGATATCAAAACCAATTCAATCAAAATACTCTTGTTACTAAGAACAAACAAACTGAACTCATAAGGACCTATGTCAGCAGGATAGTGTCCATTTTAGTGATTCCTTGGAGAGTGAATCATTAGGTTATCCCTCCTATAAGAAAAGGAAGAAGGATAAAAATCCTCATATCACTGGTATTTGCTATATTTAAGACCATAATTTTGTATGGTTGTATCTTGCATCTAATTATGCTTGGTCATTTACAAGTTGATTTATAAGTTGGTTTAACAAAGGTACATAGCAAATCAGTGTCCACACTATAACATACTATGTAAACAGCAATCATAAAAGGTAAAACCTTCCTGAGTATATGTGGAACTCAAAAATGAAGAAGGACCTTATCCAGTCCTTAGCAATTAGGATTTTCTTGTTCCTGAACCAGTATTAGAAAGCATGGTGTTCAAGTAGTCATTTCAAGCACTGTGGTTCATACAAGAAAAATCCCTAACAGAACCCTAGTGGACACGTTGTTTCAAAATCTCAAGAAAGCCTACTTAAGAAAATCACTAGTAAGTAATGGCTACTCTTATAGTGTTTGACATCTCTTAGAAGAAGAGATATGTGTTTAAGAAAAATCCATTCAAGTATGTATTAGATGATGTAGAAGGGGCATTCTCTAAGAATCCGCTATGAGTCATGCATGTAGAAGACATTCACGCATACATCTATTGCAATAAGGAAACCTTTGGGGATAACAACATAAAAACTCCTATGGAATCAATGATGAAACTAGATTATTTATTCAAGGATGAATACATGCATCTCACTGATAACCCTATCTTTGAGAATTCAAACACGCATGAGTTCTATGAACCAGAATGGGTCAAAATCTTACTTAGTAGGATACATGATGATTTGTATTGGATTGGTAAAGTTCCTATCCATATCATTATTAATCTTATTCATGAGATGACTAGACTTCCTAAGGTTGGACCAGTTCTTCCCACTGAAAAAGATGCCAAGAAACAGGTTGAACAAGCATGCTTATCCAGAAGTGATGGGTGCAGGATGACTGTTGATCCCATTATGGAAGAAGACATCAATGATACTTGGTTACAAGTTTTAGCATGCAATCAGGCTAAATAGTGTTTCCGCAGCTACTGTTCTGGCAGCACTAAGGATGGCTAAAGATAACACTCAGTATAACCTCTATGAGATATTGCATGTGCAACTAATTGAGAACATTAGGGCTATCAAGCATGATAAGAGAAAAATATTTAGATTTGGCTCTTTGATTATTTACTTATACTTCCACATTATTGATAAAGTCTCTAATCTTTACCTAGACAGGTACAAACCCACTATGTCTCATATATCACTAAAGGCTACATCAGAGAGTAGTGTTAAGGATTCTATGGACATGGAGATCAAAACATTCAGGATCAAGATGTAGAAGAGGTTTAGAATACTAGAGAAAATAGTTGATAAGTACAAAGGCACCATATGTTTCATGGTGGAAACTGACTGTACTTGCATGGAAGAATTTGAGCTAAGAACCAAATGGATTCATCCACTTGGCTATGAAGTTGAAAAACATGTGTTGGAAGGATATGCACAAGTTCTTTTGTCTGCACCTAAGGATCCAAATGAACCAAGATGGGGCATATACAGAGAGAAGACAAATCAAGATGATTTTGTCTTATATAGTGTAGATAACAAGAGGAAAGCATCAAGGATTACATCCAATATCCTTAAATTTCATGGGGTCACACAAGAAGACCTAGATAAAGCTAGGGAAGCTAAGATTTCAAAAGTACTCAAGCAAACTCCTACAAAAGAGAAAATAGAAAAATCAGATGACATTCCCAAGAAGAAGAAGAAGAAGAAATCTGATCAAGGTACATCTGCACCATCAACCACTATTGACTTGGATTTCTCTCCACCATCAGTACCAAGAAAGATGACCAGAAGAAGGAAGAAAGTTCCCACAAGTCACCCATCCTCAAGGACAACAAGGAGAAAGGTAAAGAACACTCAAGCCCCTCCTGAGGTAGGATTCAGACCTAGTCTGATAACCTTAAGGAACATAATTGTTAATGAAGGTAGACTAGACTCTATTAAGAATGTCTATGACAAATACCAAGAGATAGATAAATCAGAAATTCATTCTATGATCATCTCTCATATGATCAAGTTTAAGAGGTCAGTATTGGAACTCAAGAAATTCATACTAGACAAAGTATGAAACATACTTGACCTATTAAAAAGGCAAGCAATTGAAGAGGATATGAGGATAAGAGAAGAAAAATTAGACAGTCTTCTCCCTGTTTTCTCACATGATGAGAAAGCTATACTATTGGATTTGGTAAAACCTCATCTCAGAACCAAAACAAGAACTCTTCATATTATGAACAAAGAGTATGAACTGGTTGGTGAAGAGACTCAGAAAGCATTTGAGCGAGTATTTTTGGATAGACATATGTATCCACCAATGATGCCTACAACAAAGGTGACTCTAGTCCCTCCTAATCAGGTTAAAGAACCAGTGATTCCAAATGCGCCTATGACAGGTTCACAGTATTCAATGCCCATAGTTTCAACACCTTCTGATACAACCAAAGATTCAGAAGAAACTATTATGACCGATGATGTTAAGATATCCATGATAGATTTTGACAATGATATGAACAAATTTGAAAAATCATTTGTCAGTATTGAAGATACAGAGAAGGTATGCATGGACAATACTTCCTTACAGCAAGATGAAGCTCCTCCTAAAGATTCAACATATTTGAATAATGAGGAAGGCAATCAATCTAATGAACCACCTGTTATGGAGATCCAAGTAAAAAGTGAGTGTATGGATACTAGTCAAAATGACATATTCACTCCATCCATTCAACCATCAACTTCATTATTTTCAAGTTTGACTCTTGACTCAACAAGCCTAGATGCATGGGGAGAAGAAGATTTGATCAAGATCAGTGTCTTAGCTATGGAGAAAGCCAAAGAGAAACAAGTTATGAGAAACCCTATCTTTTTGGAGTTAGTAAACATCTTGAATGACCTAGTACCAACAGATAAGAAAGTGGCTACAATTCAGTCAGTTGATGATGTAGATAGCATCCTAACAAGCTTCAAGGCACACTTCACAAGTTTAGTAGACTCAACTACTAGAACTGCAGAGGAAGAGTATAAAAAGGAAAGATTGAATGAATTGGTAATGAACTTCTCTTTAGATCTCAATTCATTGAAGATTGGTTAGACTATTCTAAAAGAGTTGGCATCAAAAGGCAGGAAAGTAATAGAAAATTGCATGGATAGAGGCAAACTCACTTCTGAGCACATCAAGAAGATTGAGGAGGTAGATATCTTGGTTGATAAAATAAGGTAATCAGTTGAAACATCATCCCAAGACATCAATATATGCAACAATATCTATCAAGGGCAGATAGACAAGATTGAAAAAGCTAAAATGGAGATCAGTAAGATAAGGATCAGTTAGACTCAACTAAGAAATGCACTTGCGCCCTCCTTAGCTGTTTTGAATGAGAACATCAAAAAGATGAATGCAACCATTGCCACCTATGATCAAGGACCCTATATGGATCTAACAAATATGGATAAGCTTACATATGCCTTATGCGCCCATCTTCAGATAGTTGATGCACTGAAGGCATTCTGGCAGCAAGAGATCAAAAATCTTTAGATTGCTTATCCAGATGTATACTTGGAGTAAGTACCCAAAGACTTACAATTTTGACACCTTTGTCATTAATTTGAAAGGGGGAGTAATGTATGTATGTATATAAGGATTATGTTATATAGCCAAAGTTATAATATACATTTTTTGTTTTTAAGTCAAAGTTTAAAAACAACTTGGCCACATTCCTTTGTTGCCATTAATGACAAAGGGGGAGATTATTGGCAAGTTGACACTCAAGGTGTATATGACTTATTTTGTGTTTTCATTATGAAAACACATTCATATAAAGTTTTGTCAAGTAAACTTGGAAGACAAAAATGGCCAAGTATAGAAGACAGAATAGAACAAAGATATGCAGTCGATCAGAGCACCATCACATGTGTGTAAGAATGAGATAGGATATGTGCATTCATACTTAAGCTCTATGATATGTTATTTAGTGTACCTTATACATGCATAGTATAGAATGTTAGTAAGAGAAGTTACAAGAAGATTAAGTGCACTAACAATTCAGAAAATAGAGTATGGAGCCGACCTCAGTTTCTTGATTAGCATATAATATTTTGTTATGTAAAGGCTATGTGCCTAATGTAATAAGTATGTAATTATGTCTTAATCATTAATTTGTACATGCTTAAGCCAACCTATTTGGAAGCATTATGTATGTTTTTTTTGGGCTGACTAAGGTCTTGTTTTTAGTCGCATCTATTTAGGCATGTATATATACTAGACATGCACTTTTGTATTAGCGTGTTGATGAAAAGGAAGCACAAAAGATATTCATAAGATCAATATGAGCAAGCCAGTATCAAGTAGAAGTCTACAAGATATTAAAGCATCAATGCATAAACAAAACTGATCAGACAACAGTGTCATTATAGCAGTTCATTTTTTTATATAGTGTATATCAATTATCTGAAGGTTGTAGCCTTCATCTTATTGAGCAGTGAGCTCTGGTAGTGAGCCAACCACCCCTAACATGGTTTTTGTAAAGAATCCTAACAGGGTCATTGTACTTGAATTGTAAAGACTATTCCTAACAAGGCAAAGGAACTTTAATAGGTTCATTATACTAGTACAATCATTTGTGTGTACTAATTCCCATCAGGGTTTTCCTTAGTTCAAGGTTTCCCCGTAATCACATCTTGTGTTATGAGTTATTGTGTTATGCTTCATTTGTTATCTATTTGATTCAAGTTTAAAGTTGTTGAATTATAATTAATAGACAAACACTAATGCACCCCCCCTCTCAATGTTTCCAACAGAAAATTGTTAGGAAAAAGGACAAGATGGTAAAGAACCTCAAAAAGATACTCTTGGAAATAGAGGAAGGAACTGAGCAGGAGGAAGAAACTAAAAAAGAGGAAGAAACCAAAGGATATCTACCTATCGGTGAAGCTGAAGAAAAGGATGACTCTAAAGCCACATAGTCAAATTCACCACCTCCTCCACCAACCAAGAAGCCAAGGACCATATATGCTTCTAGAACAAGAAGCCAAACATCTAAGGATTCAACTCCTTCACCTTTGGAGAAAGGAAAGGTAAGAACATACAAGAGGAAAGCTGCCACACCGAATAGAGGTGCAAACAAAAGAGTAAGAAATCTCATCAGAACCTAAGAAGATATTGAAGATATCGAGTGCAAGATGAAGCTATAGAGGTAGAAAATGTCAAGGTTACAGCTCTAGAAAGCATTGATGACATTTGTAAATCTATTGCAAATTCAGGATCTATTACAGATTCTAAGAATAGAAGATGGCTGAAACTAGATCTAGAAGATCAGAATAAAGTTGAAGACGCCATCATAGAAAAAATGCACAAGTTCAAATATGTACCTATTCAGTTTGAAAGCAACAATGTATCGAGGGAACTATTAGATAGACTATACTCCAGATGGACATTTTCTTTGAAGAGTGAAAAGGAAATAAGAGAAAGAGTCTACTTTTTACTCTCATGCCTTCTGAATCCAAGAAGGAAGAAATAGATGAGATGATGGAGAAACACAAAAAGGAGTTCTCACCAAAGTTGAGAGCCTATAAATTTCTTGAAGGAAATCTTATAGAGCTTGAACACGATAGCCATAAGAAATGGTGTGAAATTCTAAATAGACCTACTGAGGAAGAAATCCCCGAGAAATACCTACAATAGAAAGATGTTGATAAGGCAACTCAAGAATAGATCTTGATAAAAGAAATAGAAGATGATACATCTTTTGAGTTAGACAAGGAAGAAGAAGACACAACCGACAAAAAAAATATGGATATTGTAGATGAGTCATGGCCCGACACCACAAATGACAACAGTGTGGATAAAAATATCATTGACATTACTGATGATCTAGCTGAGGGAGTAAATAAAGATGAAGATGTCAACATTACAAAGGACACAACCGATGAGCAGGACACAACAGTTGATACTACACAGGTGAATATACTAGACAACATGACAATGTTGATACAAGCTATCAATATTCTACAAGAAAAGGATACTCCCAAGGATGCAGAGGAAGAGGAAAAGAAATACAACACCGATGATAAAAAAGACATCAAAGACACTCAAAAAGTAACCAATACTGATAAGGTTACATGATGAGATTCAAAACAAGAAGATGCACACAACAAAGAAGAATGCAGAACCAAAGAAAGATGAAACTAAGGATACCGATGAAGGAGATAAACCTAAAGATGGCACTCCTGAGGAAACTGAAAAAGATGCTATCGACAATGTGAAGGTGAATTTGGAGACGTCTACAAACACTCGACAAGCTAAAACTGACACACAACAACAAAAAGAAGCACAACATGTAACTTCATCAAGCACAACTAACAGAGATGAGAAATTGCAAATGGTTTTACATTCAAGTGCTACACAAAAGAAGAAGAAGAAGAAATCTAAGAAGAATAAGTTGGAAGTCACTTTGGATGAAATCATTGAGATACCAAAATGTGACCCAACAACACTTGATTTTCAAGCATTACAAGAATACAGTGAAATATGCCAAAGAAAGGCATTACAGGAGAAGCTAAAGAAACAACATTGAGACTCAATGGTACTGGAAAAAACTAGGGACATCTTGCACCAGATTTTACCTGATGTTGATATTGATAAGAACAAGCCAGTTCTTGATCAATTAGCCAATCTCACCAAAGAAATAACAACTTAGAATATTGATGCAAATAAGGCAATTGAAGAGATAGCAGAGCAGAAGTACCAGCAAAATCTCATTGAAAACATCAGCCAAGAAGTGGCAGTCAACAAGGTAAAGCTATCATAATTCATTACTGAATTAGATCCAATTATAACTAAAGCTATAACCTTGATACAACAACTGATCACATTAGAAAATTTCACTAAAGAGAATAGTGACAATATAGCAAAGTTAGATGCAGATCTAGCTAACAGTGCTCAAAGCTTAACCACCGATGGAGACAATGCAATTAAGTTGCATTATGAGAAGATCATAGAGATAAAAGGGTTAAGACAAGATGGGAAGAAGAGACACACTTAAGGAAATAAGTCACCAAGCTCCAAGCTCAACTTCTATCGAACCTTACACTACTTCAACAACACATTAGTTTAGCATGGCAACTGATAGCAACTCCTGAGATGTCTGTAGTAGACAATATCTATGATATGCACTCCAAGATCACATTCGAGAACATGGCTCTAGAGAACTTAAAGGAACAATGGGAGAAAATGATGGAAGACATGAAATATTCACACTCCCACATTTTTGATAAGCTCTAAGGTATAGACCTTTGCCCTTAATATCAAAAAAGGGGGAAAATGATATGTATTTAGATATTTAGATGTGAAAATGATATATGAAAATGATATGTATATGTATATTCATATGGGAAAATAATATGTATAGATAGGCATGCAATATACAGTACTATCGACAATAATGATATACCGACATATACATAGGGGGAGTCATTAAATGACTAAGGATTATATATGTTGTATATACTTAACATTTTGTTAGTACTTTGCACATATCAGTTTTTGATAATAATTTCAAAGGGGGAGATTGATGACATTAATTTTCCATTAGTATGCAAACAAAATTTTTGGTAAGCATACACCAATAGATAGAACAAAGAGAAAACTAAAAATCAGAAATAAAGAGATCACCGAAATGACTAAGTACAAAGAGAACCGATGACACAACTTTGTGTGTACAACAAAATTGCAAAGTAGAAAGATAAAGAGGAACTCGACAAAGGAAACTAATGTACAGGATAAAGTGCAGACTGAAGAGATAGTTAAAGAGGAAACCAAGAGAACAAAACCAAAAGATAGGCAACTGATTTCAGAAGCATAACCGACCGTCAGTACCAAGAATCAATTGCAACCCGCAAAAAGTGGATCTGACTTCCACGTCAGATAAAGCAGACTTATTCTATTTATATAATCTTGATTTGTTTTTAAATCCATTTCTTTAGGGACAAGAAACATGAATGTAAGTGCTTTAATCAATCTAACTTATTTAAAACACATAGACTAGGAGATCAAGGTACAAGTTGTAAACCTGATCTTAGAGTTAACATTGTTTTTCATGAAACTTAATGATGTCAATCCATCTTATAAATAGATGATGCGATCATTCATTATGAAAGGATGCGAATATGAAAGAGAGGATGAATGAAGCCTACAATCACATCTATGGATTATATTGAAATTTTCAAGAACCAAGAACATAGGCTACCGAGAATCAGAGGTATTACTCAATCACATTAGGTGATAATATTATTCATGTAAACTTAAATGGATTTGTATCAGCAATAGGAGATTGCATTTACCAGGTTAAATTGTAATTTTCTATCATTCTAACAAGTGGGGAAAAGTGTAAAAATCCTTTCAAGGAAGGTGGATTTAACAGTCTAACTAAAAATCTCTTAACTGAGTGCACAATCAATAGTGTTGCTAAAGCTCTTAATCGAGTAGACTTTTATAGGACTCCACATATACTCTTAACCGGGTAGATCATCATAAGTGATCTAATTGTAAGCCTTAAACAACCCCTTCTAATCTGTAGATAGTGAATATTTTGTGGGTGCCATCCCCACCATAGTTTTTACTTCCTAACAGGATTTTTCTGTGATATCATAGCTTGTGTTATATGTCAATTAATTTCATGAATGTTCACATGTATGTTAATGTTATGAATTAATATAACTCACATTAAGATAATATATATCAAATTGAATGGATATAAAATTGATTACACAAAGGTTAATTGATTAAATGATACAAAAGTTTTAGAGGTACTGATTCACCCCTCCCCTCTCAGTACACACTTCCCATTAATTCCAACATAAGTGTCAACTCAATTGACCTTACACATGTTCACTGACGGTGCTTGGTATGTGGTGAAGAATAATTGTCTTTTACATGAATATCGACAATGCTTGGTTTACATTAACAACTTAGCTTTTTTATGTACATAGATGATTTTTGGTATGCATTGACCGACGAGATTGGATTCACACATTTGTAACAAGTAATACCATAGTGCATCTTTATTCATGCTAGTTTGGCATTTTATCAATGTATAATGGAACTGATGTAAAATATAACTTGGTATAGTGCAGTTCCATACTTGCCTGTTCTGCTTAGGTGGGGGTGGTGATGTCACTAGATCCATTGGATAAGGTGTCACCAATTGTATTGCTTGGTCCAATATCATCTATGTTTGTCATTTTCCTCCACATTTTGTTTCTCATTCTTATGATATCCTCAATGGTAATTCCATTGGAAAAATTGCTTGTCTCTGTCACTCGGTCTCTGCAGTCCTTGCTTAGATGATCGACCCTTTGATAGTGTAAGCATGCCATTCCAGGGTTAGTCCATGTATTGTAATCCCAAACAAATGATTTACCAACTCTTTTTGGTTGATAAGCATTTTCTTGTTCTTTTGGCTTCCATGCTTGCCATTTCTTCTTCCTACATTCAAGAGATGTGTGTCCATGAATTTTGTAAGTGGGAAAATATTTTTCTATGTAGGTTTCCTTCTTTCGTTGTTTCACCTTGGATCTACATTCATGTGCTTTGTGTCCTTTCTTGTTATAGTTATAACAATTTCCTACGAATGTAGATGTGGATTTAGGAATACCTTTTATTTTGCTCCTGCAAACATTTGATGCATGGCCTTGTTTTCTACAGTAATTGCATGACTGCTTCCTTGGCCTTAGATTTGTGTATACATATTTTTTATTAGCTTGGTATGGTGATTCTCCATGCTTGGTATACCCTAGTTTGGTATTGTTGTTGACTCTTCTTTGCCCATCCAGAAAATCATCTATTCTTTTTGTGCTTTTTTCAACTCTCTTGATCATATCATTATGTTGTTGTTGAATCCTTACTTCATGCTTTATTTTTTCATTTTCTTCTCTTAGTTCACCAATAGCTTCCAATTTTCCATTCAGTTCTATGTTCACTCAGTTTTCCTCATGAATCATAAGAACTATCTGATTGGTGATCTCATGATGATGTTCAGTAAGTCTTTGTATTTTTTATTCTCTCTCTTGTAGCTTTTTAGTGATCTTCCTCCTGTCATCAATAGCTAGTGTTATTTCTTTCTTAGCTTGTCTAGAATTATTCATAACCTTAATCATTCCTACCATCGATGTCTCTTGACTGATTTGTAGTTATTTCACTTGTCCAGCCGGATGTTGATTGATTTCATTCAGACTTGTAATGCTTCCTTCTGATGTGTCTGATGTATTGTTAGATGTAGATCCCATTGACTTAAATAAATCAGGTATCTCTTCTCCATGATAGTCTATTTCATTACATCAAGATTTCATAACCTTTCTTTCATCCAGTAGTTCTCTCATTTTGATTCTATCTTCTTTTTATTGCTCATCGAAGATCTATATCTGCAACTTCTGATTGTCAATATTCTTGTCTAGCTTATACCTTTCCATTGTATGATCTTTTCTCTCAAGTGATTTAAAAGTTTCCAAATAAGAGATCTAGCTCTAATACCAATTGTTGGAATAATGGAATGGTGTTTACTAAGAGGGGAGGGGTGAATTAGTACCCTTCAAATTTTATCACTTAACTTTAATCCTTTTAGTAATCGATTCCTTGCATTACCGACCATATGTCCTATCCTATCTTTGTGCATGTAATATCTATTCATAAACTTAATTTGCATGTAAACATTCATGAAATGTAATGACACATGACACAAGATTTGGTAATGCAGAAAACCCCTGTTAGAAGGTAAAAACTGCGATGGGGATGAAACCCACAAAACTTCACTATCTGCAGAATGGAAGGGGTCAGTTAAGGCTTACAATTTTGATCACTTCTGATGATCTTACCCTATTAGGAGTAACATGTTTAGACTAGTTAATGTTTACTCTGTTAAGAGCTTTAGCTACAATGTTTAGTGTACACTCAGTTAAGAGATTTATAAAAGGATTGTTAAACCCACCTTCTCAAAGGATTTCTTCTATTTTCTACACTTGTTAGAATGTAGTAAAAAATACTTATTGAACTGAGTATATGCAATCTAGAATTTTTTAGTACAAATCCTTTAAACTTTACAATATGATGTATCACCTATAGTGAGTGATTAATACCTCTATTCTGCTTGGTAGCCTTGGATCTTGTTGTTTGTAACTGATTTCATATCTTTTGTTAGTGTTTGTAACTGATTTCATATCTTGGTAACTGATTTCATCTTTTGTTGTCCTTTTTCATGAAACTTTGTATCTAATCCATAAATGTC
This sequence comes from Thuja plicata, assembly GCA_018584345.1. Taxonomy (NCBI): domain Eukaryota; kingdom Viridiplantae; phylum Streptophyta; class Pinopsida; order Cupressales; family Cupressaceae; genus Thuja; species Thuja plicata. Next base: position 142,959 of record MU224878.1, on the reverse strand, counting down.
TTTGCAACTAAAATCATCATCACATCCTCTTGCTCTTATTGATTACACATCTATTTATACATTGAATTGACCTAAATAAGTTTCACACTTTATAATGATAACTCTATGATCAAAGGTTTACAACTTGACCTTGATCTCCTAGTTTGCATGTTTTCAATTAGTTAGACTGATTAAAACAATTACAATTAATTTACTTGTCCCTCAATAAATGGATTTAAAGCTAAGATTTAAGCTAAATATAAAACTTAAGTGTTTATCTGACATGTAACTCAAATCCACATTTCTCAAAATAAATTTGTCTCTCAGTAGACTGGTGCTCGGGTTGCTGTTTAGTATGCCTTTGGATGTTCACTTTAACTTGTTTGTCGGGTTCCTCTGTGAACTTGTCTATCGGGTTCCTTTGTTGTCTGCTCTGTCAGGTTACTCTGTTGTCTACTCTATTAGCTTACTTTGTTGTCTACTCTGTTGGTTGTGTCATCGGTTTACATTGTAACCTATTTTGTCAGTTTACTCCGTTAGCTATTTTGTCGAGTTACACTACAATCTTATCTTTCAGTGATCATGTACCAATGGTTCAAAAACTATTTCCTTTGCATACTAATGGAAAAATATGATCATCATTTGTATATATGAAATAGTTCAACACATTTATAAAATATTAGGTGTTTATCTAAAGAATATTTATAGATCCATATCTTACATTCCCATTTTTCTTACTACTGTCTATACAAAGTTTACTAGCTTTGTCACTTTGTTGATTAAATTTTTGTTCTTTTCTGAACATTGCTGGTTCATTTATTATTTTTATCTTACACTTAATTCATAATGGGTTTGTTATGAAAGTGGTTATATATTTTAAACCCAAGATTGAAATATAATGTTGCTTAACCAAGAGTAGTGTTCAAGGCTTATACAATGTTACTGTTACTTCACTTATTCAAATTCATATTAAATCAACTAAATAAATTAAACCTTATTAATGATATAGTGATGAATGCAGACATAAGTCATATTCATTACCTCATGGAAATGAATTTCAATATCCATATTTTGAAATTTAAATTATCAAGAGGAGATTCATAATTAACAACAATGGAAGTTATTGCTTATATATATACATATATATTACACACACACACACACACATATAATGTTTGTGTGATTCTATATATTTAATAGAAATTGTTTATGAATACACAAGATCAGAAAATTTAGATAAATTCCAAGAATAGCCTAATCATAGTCTGAATTTGTAGAAAATAAGAAAATGTAAACTCAATCCTAGTTCTCATTATTAGGTTTTTTTCAATTCTCATATCAAAATTTATTTAAGAATTGCAGTTATTTGTATTGTTCTAACAATACTTAGACTATAACCAAGTTGTAGCCTAATCATTACCAAGTTACCACTGCACTATAAGTGCTAGTAATCTAAAAGAGGAATGTATGTAAACCTTTTAATATTCAAATAAAACCCATTTAGTGGTTAAGAAGAACCAATATAATATAGTGCTTTGTTAAGTTGAATAATGTTGTAGAAATGAGAGATACAAAGAATTGAACTAATAACAAATTGTGTGTGTGTGTGTGTGTGTTGATATATATATGTAGGAAATCTCAAGCCAGGAAAAAACATAAATAGTGAGAGTGACTATAATAAAATATATTTGTATAATAATACGATCATAGGTGTCATAGTTTCAGCTATTAATCAAAAGGCTAATAGTCAATACCGAGTTTGTGTTGTGAGAATAGAACTAGAACTATCATTATCTACAATGTTATACATAAAGTAGAGTATCAAACTAGACTGGGGTTATTTATACTTTATAACTATAACATCTTCATCAGAATCTTCCTATGTCTCCCCTTCTTCCATAATCAATTTCCCCTTTCCTTTGACTTTACTTTTGCCCAGACTTTTACAGGTCCAAATTTTATTTACAAACATAGGAGGGATGATCTGGATTTTGTTCAGTTCCATATTTTTGAGTGAGGGAGGCACATCAAAACCTTAAACAAAGAAGTAGTGATAAATTCATTCAGTATTGCTGGTAGGAATAATATGTGTCTAGCAAAGAAGGAAGTGTAGATTCCTTCTAAGTTCTGACCAATCAATGTCGAAGATGGTTTTATATTTGAAGGTCAAGATTGGTCTTCTAGCAATGTGTTCTTCAATATCCAGATTGCCAATATCGACCAACATATAATCCTCTCAGAATGGAATTTCATTCTTCCAATTGATTCTATAGAATGCTTGCTCAAGTCCCCATAGAATTTTATCTATGAAGATTTCCCTACATAGGATCACTATATTTATTTTGTGGATGCCAAAAAGAATCAAACAAGATATGAAAGTACCCACTAATTCACTGTTGGTTATGAAGGTAAAACTATAATCAAAATGATTTTCCCCGAAGAAAGCTCAATAGAATTCCTAGATATGTCATCGACGGATTTCAAAAGTAAGCTCCACCTTTCTAGTTTAATGTCACCTTGAAAGGCCATGTCTATTTTTCTAGAGGAGTGGAAAGTATGCACATTGGAATACATTTTTCTTACGACAAGAAATAAAGGCGGCCAAATTCGTAGAAAAATCAAAACCATGTAAAGTGAAAGACAAAGTGTGGGATGCAGGGAATATAGAGAAAAGATAAAGACTATCAAACCTAAAAAGATACCACAGTCAGAGGGAACCAAGGTCACGTAATGCAGATGCAGGGTCAAAGATAGAGATTCACATATAAAGGAAAGGGGAAGGAAGCCATAAGATCAAATGATGAGAAATATGTCGCATCAGATTGATAATTAATAGATGTGGGAGTTAGATGGACATGGGAGTTAACAAGGAGAGATAATAATGGAAACAATTGTAAAAAGGAAGAACAAATAATAATGAGAGATGATGAAACATAAATCCCACCCATCAAAGCACACCGACTAATTAATTAATTTGGGGGAATAATAAAAGTTGAAGTGATAGATACACATGAACCAAATATCAAATAATAATGAGATAGAGAAACAGTAAATGATGGAAGGGTATGCACGAGAGAGGAAAAAATTGAAGAGGAATAAAGCAGGCATGGGAAAGAAAATAAAAAAATATAAAAACAACTATCAATTGATATGTATATGTTTATATACATATATTTTTATATATATGAATGAGAATATATTGATATGTATATGAATAAGTATATATATTGTTGGAATTGGTTCTATGAGAGGTGTTGAAATTCATTTTTTTTCATTGATGTCAACATATGTTTCAATGGAAGTCTTAGATAGATTGGTTATCACTGGTACACGGAAGATTGTAAGAAGTATATGGACAATGTACAAACTCTTAGAGCATGCGAGCATGGAGATGTATATAGGGATGAGTAGTTACCTTATATCTAAGATCGCTTGGCTTGATATTACTATTGGAATAAGTTACAACTATTTTTGTGAAAACTGGGTACAAAAAAGTGACAAAGAATTGTGACAGAGTTGATCTTTGAGTTTTTGAGATAACTTGGATGTGAGCATGAGTTATGATTTGCAAGATTAATGCATGGAAGAATACATGTTGGAGAATTTTACTTGTGATTTTTGGGTTGCTATGTTCTTGGTGATGTCAGCTGAAGTGTGTGATCTTGCAAAGATATACCTATGGCCGACTACTGTGATGAAACATGTTTAGAGGATGATGAGTGTGGATTACAGATCTTGGAGTATAATTGATGTTTACTTGTGTAAGGTACCATATTTATATTATCAAGGTTCTATTTAATTTTTTTTACATTGGGAAAGTCTTAACAGATAGACCTAATTGTTTATTGTAAAACTTATATAAAGGAAAGTTGTTTCTTGGTGAGATAGTGTGGTTGCAAAAAGGAAAAGATGCAAACTTGTATTTGTGAATTCTGCTAGATGTAGAGAAGAGGTAGTTATTATGATGAACTTCATTGGAACTTTTTAAGAAAATCAAGTTGCTATCAGTCAGTTCAATGGTTAATGTTACTCCTATATCTGTATATTAGACAGTAAGTCCAGAAGGTGGATTTAACCTTCACATTTGGGCAGTGTGGCTGGGAAGTGGGACTTTTGTTTCTCCTGACTCCTAGAAGGGTCTTTCCTTTAAAAAGGACTATGTATTGTATGTAATAATAATCTCCTAATAGGGCCAAGTCTCCTAACATGGATACAATACTTTCAGTGCATTATTTGTGGCTTCTAATTCCCACTGGATTTTTTTTCCCTTAGCAGGGTTTCCTCGACAACAATTTCTTGTGTTATGGTGTTACATTTGACATGTTTAGATTTGTATTGAGTACTTGGTTTATAAATTTTAAAATTAACTATTTGGCTCACAGCTAATTCACCCCCCCTTCAGTTGTGTTGGTGGTCTATTATTGCTAATAATTGGTATTAGAGCTTGTGGTCCTTTGAGAGAAAGATTAACAACTTGAGGAGATCTTGAAGATGACGTACTATAGGAAGGATAGTCCAAAATTTGAGCCAATAAATTTTGACAGTTGGAAGAAAAGATGAGAACTCACCTACTCTGCTTAGGTATTGATTACTGGATGGTTACTAAGAAGGATGAGAAGATCAAGGCTAGAGATGAATTAGAGACTGTAGACGCAAATGAAAATAATTTATTCAGTTGTAATATGGCTTCTAGAGAAGCATTAATTAGTGTGCTCTTCGAGGTTTAATTCACAGAGGTTAAAGACTTGGATTTTGTACACAAAATTTGGGCAAGACTGTAGGCACTATATGAAGGAGATAAGTTTACTAAGCAAGCAAAGTTGAAGAATTGGAAGAATAAGATGAAAATTTTAAGAATACGAGATGATGAGAATGTTAGAGCATATGTACAGAGGGTTACAAAGGTTGTTACAATAATTAGAAACCCAAGAGTGATGAACTATAACTAATTAAATGTTTGAAGATGATAAGTTGATGATCACCGACATGCAAAAGTGAATGCAAGACATTAAATCAATTAATGTATTATATTATCATTGATGTCAACTTGATATATTTTTATTGGTGATATACATATTGTCATAGACTTCAAGAGTTTAAGGGATAAATTTTATGTTATCGGTAAAAAATAAAAAACCAGTGTACATCATCAAGTGATAGTAAACACCAACAGACAGTGCACATCAAAAGATAAAGAACACCGAGTAGTTCACAATGTATATCAAGCACTGCAGTAACTAAGCATAACTAAATTTATTACCAAGGACAACTGGAGTCAATGACCAAGCTAACTGGAATTGATCACCAATCAGAACTGAAGTTAAAGAATGAAAAAAACACTTAGCTGGTAGGAGCTATATTTAGAGTTAATTGATTGATTGCTTTATTTCCATCGGTCAGTTGAACTAAAGAAAAGCAGGAGATTTAAAGCATGTATTCTTCACAGATAACAAGGAGAGATTTGTGGAAACAATTGAAGGAGAGTTTTATGGATTAAAGCAAGCATGGTGAGATTTATGGATTAAGAAGTGATCTACAATGAAAACAAGAAGATTGAATGGTAAAATCATGTCTATATAAAGAGACAACAAATTCAATAAGAAAAGAGGAATGTTGAATATAATTCTGGTGAAGATAGAATTATTCATGTAGATCTGATCATACAGGCTGAAGAAAAGAGCCAAGGAATTCTATAGACACCGAGCAACAAAAGCAAGAGCATTCACCAAGAAGAAAGAAGAAAGAAGGGGAGAAAAGGAATTGAAGAGAACATTGATCAGAGAGGTATTTTGTAGACTAACAATAGATCTAAAAATCTGAAAGTTAAAGTTGTATTGTTGAATAGATTATTTACTATTTCAGTTTAACCATTGATTCAGAAAATCTCTTAACCAAGTGGGATTTAACCATCCTTACTGTATTGAGATACTCAAGAGTATCAAAAGGTTTTCTTGTTGACAGTATAGTGAATTCTAAGTCAAAAGACAAACTATTAGTTTTGAATCCTCTATCAAGGTCACACTTAACAATGTGTTTGAAACCTTTAACAAGGTTGGCTCTTCGCCGAGCTCACTTCAGAAGAGTGAAAAATTTGGGTTACCGGTCCCAAGTGTTTATTCCCTTAACAATGTTTCCACATTAAAATCCATGTGTCAAATGTGTATTTATTTCATTACATTGATAGTTTACTTTACACATTACTAAAATTGGATTGGTTGGTAAACACTAAGTTTAATTGCTACTACTCAGTAAAGGCTAGAAAAAGATAAACAATATATCTTACCAAGCAGTATATATTTGTTAGAATTATATAAGGAATTCATCTTATTGGACTGAAAGATAACTAGAGGATATTATATTTTTTATATAAGTTTTGGTTGGATTATTGGAATTATTTTAAGGCCACTGATTCACACCCCCCCCCACTCTCAATTATTCTAAAAATTGGTATCAGAGCTTTGGTGCTTGGAAGAGAGTTTAAAGGCTCAAGCTAAAGATCACAAGACAAGTAAAAGGGATGTGCCTAATTTGAACAAAGAAAACTTTGCATCATGGCAAAGTAGGATAAGAATTCACCTATCAAGTATTGGAAATGATGTCACATAATACTTAGATATTGAATATGTTGCACCTACTAGACCGCTGACTGTTGATCAATTGAGAGAGAAACATGAACACAATTCTATGATGATAGAACTCGCTTCTTCACTATTTGATGCTGAGTTTAAAGATGTCAAATCATGCATCACTGCAAAGAAAATCTGGGACAAACTTAAGTTAGTACAGGGAGGAGACACCAATGTGCTGAGAGATAAAGCTGAAATCCTAAGAGAAAATTTTGATGACCTAAGAGTGAAATAAGGAGAGAACATCACTCAATACAGTGGAAAAATCAAAGAAGTTGTTAATGCTATTTGAGGAGTAGGAGTACTTGAGAAAGAAACAATGGTATGTAAAATTCTAAGAACCTTACTACCTGTTTATGCTATTAGAGTATCTGCAATTCAAGAAATGAGAGCAGTGACACATAACAATGTTACTCTTGATAGTTTGATTGGTAGAATTATTTCATTTGAGATGAACAACTATGACAATAATGTCTTTCCAACTATTGATTTTGCATTCAAACCTTCTCTGAAAATAAGCAAATCTAGTCATAAACACACTATGAGAAATGATAGTGAAAGTGATAGTGATGAACAATAACTTGATGAAATTGAAGCACTAATAGATAGAAGATTGCAAAGAGGTAAAGGAAGATACAAAGGTAAATTACTATTGGTCTGTTTTAATTGCAAAGAAATTGGACATTTTGTTGCTAGATGCCCTAACAAGAGAAAGGATGAAAGAAACAATGACAGATCTTATAAAAATAAGTTTGACAGAAGTGTTGACCAAGACTACAAAAGAAACTGACACTCTGACAGGAGAGACAACTGATATTAAAAGGACAAAGGCAAGAAGGCTTGTTACCTAGTTGAGAACAAAGCTGAAAATACTGACACCGATTCTGATGAAGATGTTGAGGTAGTATTTGTTGCTATGAAGGATGATTCAGATGAAGAAGAAAGGTATGTTGAAACTGCACTCATATCTAAAGTTAGCAAAAATGATGTCTAGATTATTGATAGTATTTGTACTCACAACATGAGTGGAGATAAGGAAAATTTTGAAACTTTTGAATATTATAATGGTGGATCAGTTAGGATGGGTAATGACTCACCTTGTCCATTTGAAGGAAAAAGAACCGTCATGTTGAATAATCTGATTAGATGTGAAATGCATATTGGGTGAAAGGACTTAACTATAATCTATTGAGTATTTCACAGATGAATAACACAGGACATTGAGTTGCATTTGAGAACAAAAAGGCAAAGATCTATAATGGAATAGGAAGGTTGATCGGTAATGGTGAACAAACAAAAGATAACCTATTCTATCTGATAAGATTGAGAACACTTGTTTATTGGATAGAAATGAAGATATTTGGTTGTGGCATAAAAGGTTATGTCATGTGAATTTTGACAACATGGTTAGGATAAGAAAGAAAAGAAAAGTAAGAGGCTTACCAAGTATGTTAAAACCTGACCATGTCATGTGCACGAATTGTCAAAAAGGAAAAATGACAAAGTCTAGTTCAAGAGAAAAACCTACACATATAATGCTATTCTAGAGTTAGTCCATACTAACTTATGTGGACCAATGAGAACAAATAGCTATTATGGTGATAGATACTTCATTCTATTTGTTTATGACTATTCCAGGATGATGATTGTCATGATCTTAAAAGAGAAATCTGAAGCATTTAAGATGTTCAAATGGTATAAAGCTAAAGTTGAAAAACAAAGTGGAAAAGAAATAAAATGTCTAAGATCAAATAGAGGAGGAGGATTTATTTTTTATGAATTCACTAACTTTTGTAATGAGCATGGGATTACAAGACAGGTTTTTGCACCGAGAACACCACAGCAAAATAGGATTGCTGAAAGCAGGAATATATCAATTGTTGATTGTGCTAGAACACTGATGATTGAAAAAGGAATCACACAAAAATTCTAGAGAGAAGTTGTAAGTACTGATGTCTATACGCTAAACTGAGTCTAATTGAAGAAAGACACCAATAAGACACCTTGTGAGCTATGGTATGGATACACACCAAATGTGAGTTACTTTAGAATTTTTGGAAGTCAATGTTATATATTGAAAGATGATAGAAATGGGAAACTTGACTCAAAGTGATGAAGGAATATTTCTAGGATATTCCACCAAAAGAAAAGCTTAGAAATGTCTTAAAAAATCTTCTAACAAAATCATTGAAAGTGCAAATGTTAAAGTGGATGAATTTGCTGAGAAAAATGATGAGGAAAGCAAAAAGGAACCAAAAGATTACAATAGATTTGTCTACTTTGATGAACCTGAAACTATGCCCGAGAAACAATGTAACTCTACTGAGCGACATGATAATGCAACCAAGCAACAGGTTGCACACACTGAGAATTAGGAAAATGCTCACAATGCTGAACTGAGCAATGAAGATCAAAATGATGATCAGAATGAGGAACAAAGATCTAAACCTGTACTTGCTAAATATGTTAGAAGACACCATCCATAGGACCATATCATTGGAGACAAAATAGTTGGAATGAGAAAAAGAAGTAAGTCACTTAAAACTAGATGTTTGATTTGTGATTTTGAGCCTAAATCTGTTAATACTGCACTTGAGAATCAAGAATGGGTTAGTACAATGAATGAAGAGATTGAACAGATTGAGAAGAACAAAACATGGACATTAGTACCTAGACCGATTGACAAAAATGTCATTGGTACCAAATGGATATTCATAAACAAAATGAATGAGAATGGATAAGTCACAAGGAACAAAGCAAGACTGGTATGCAAAGGGTATGCACAAGAAGAAGTTTTTTTTGTGCAATTGCAATAGTTTAGGGTAACATACAAAACTAAGTTTATTTTTTGAGAGTACCTGATTTTTCATTTCTTTTGAGTGTTTGGAAGAAGGCTCTATATTTTGGAAGTTATGTTGTCAACAAAAACCAAGAAGAAAATGTAACGAGAAATAGAAACATTTTAGATAGCTAAATATAGGAGAGAGATTAAATTAGAAAATGCATGTAAAATCAATAGGAAGCTAACATTTTGTACTAATGAAATGTATAAAAAAGTTATTCTTTGATAGTTAGCTATAGATTTGATTGTACCTATAATGCAAAAGGCAATTCATTATTTTGTGCAATATAAGAAAGTTCAAGCAGTTGTAAGCATATATGTTGATTGCAAAATGAAAAGATTCGAAATGGATCTTGTTTCAATGATGCATTTTCATTCTTCATAGCATTATTATATTATGTAATTCAAGAAATCCTAAATAACAAGCAAAACCCCATAATTCATTGGCATCTAATTAAACATTTTCTCCCTCTTTTGTCGGGACTAAGTATGTAACGTTATGAGATGACTACAAAATGTAACTTGTTTGAATTAACACAAACCTATCTAGAAATACAAATCTCTACAAAAAAATATTGTCACCCTGCTTCAACCAAAATATTATTCTTTTAAAATGTTAATAGTTCAACTCAGTTAACGCACACTTGTTTAACTTCCAATAACACAGTCTTGTGGATCAAGTAAAAAAGTGGGCATTACATTGATTAATGCACAATAATAATTGCAATAAGATCATAATCATCTAGTGGATGAAAACACTTATATATTATTAAACAATTCGACACAAGGATTATGTTTGATCTTTTTTATTTTAGTGATTTCTTAGAGTGAGAATCTCTCCTAGAATATTAAGAGGTTCAGAATCCTACATCCCATGAGAATTCAACAAAGATGAGATGTTAAGTTTTACACTGGAGGAAACCTACAAGGTAATAAGAGCATAATCACCTAGTGGATGAAAACACTTATATAATGTTAAGAAATTCCACTCAAGGGTTATGTTTGATCTTTCTGGTTTTAGTGATTTGTCTAAGAGAGAAACATATTAAGAGTTTTAGAATCCTACATCCCATGAGAAGTCAATAGAGATGACAAGTTACGTTTTGCACTGAAGGAAACCTGCAAAGTTCATGGGCTATGGATATTCATGAGAGAAGATATTATATATATTACAACCTATTTGAGGCTTCTAGATTTTAGTGATCTCTGTGACTGTCCCAATGTATTCCAAGACACCTTTATACTTCTAGAATGGACATGTCTCCATTAAGTCAACAATATGCATAGGACCAACACTATCTTTGAAACATAGTCATAAGTAACACCTTTTACAAGAATACATATCGCACCTCAAAAAATTAGATTCCTTCATTTCAAATATTACAATGCAAAGATAGCTTGGATCACTTAGCTTAGCATGCACATGAAACCTTCTTAAACTCCATCCTTATGATTTTCCATATTTTCCTTCATGAGAATGAACTAGAGATGAACTAGAAACACTAAAAAATTATAACAGTAATTATGCTCATATTGCAATTGTTATTGTGCATTAAGTCGATGTAATGCCCACTTTTTTACTTGATCCAAAAGATTGTGTTGATTGGAATTTAAACAAGTGTGCCTTAACTGAGTTGAACTATTAACATTTTAAAGGAATCATCTTTTGGTTAAAGCAGGGTGACAATATTTTGATGTGGAGATTTGTATTGCCAACTAGGTCTATGTTAATTCAAACAAGGATTTTACACTTTGTAGTCATCTCATAATGTTACATACTTAGTCCCGACAAAAGAGGGAGAAAATGTTCAATTAGAAGCCAATGAATTGTGGGGTGTTGACTTTTAGTTAGGATTTCTTGAATTACATAATATACTAATGTTGGGAAGAATGAAAATGCATCATTGGAACAAGATCCATTTTGAATCTTTTCATTTTCCAATCAACATATATGCTTACAACCTATTTGTTGTCTTAATAGTCTCACCTGATATTATATATATTACTCTGAGTTTGATATTTATGTAATGAATATTTAAAACTTCATTGAAGCAAGTGATACGTTCTCACTTTTCTCAGAATCTATGATATCAAATGAGAATAAATTTCCTTTCCTCTTTTGTGTGTTGAATTGGTGGTCTTCTTCCACTCAATCCTCATGTTAGAGCTTTTTCTTGCATAATAAAAATAGATCAGTAACTGACCAACTCTATAACTCCCAACTCCTGATTCTAATAAGACAAATTCTAATTGATGAGGATTAATCCTCCTTCTTCTTTGAGCTCCACAGACTCAGGCGGGTGACCTTCAATAAAAGGCAATATGCAAATCAGTGTAACCCCTAATCCACTGTCATAATTACTGAGAAGCAATAATCTATTGAAGGTACACCCACCTAATTATGTGGAGCTCAAAGAAGAAGGGGGATTAATCCTCATCAATTAGACTTTGTCTTGTTAGAATTAGGATTTGGGAGTTATAGAGTTGGTTAGTTACTAATCTATTTTGATTCTATAAGAAAAAGCTCTAACACCTCATGTGGATAAGCACCCCAGTAAGAAGAAGAAATAAATGCCAATAGTGGATTTCAAGTGGAATGTAGCAAGATATCTCTCTATAAGATGTGATAGCACCAAGAGTAATCAATGTAGGACAATAAGAAAGGCTACATGCAGACCTTGAAGTAGTTTATGATCTATTTGAGCTCACAGACCCAGATATTTTATGGGAGAAGGAGAATCTTGACACAACACAATATTTCATAGAAAGATTTCTTTAATTAGACTCAGAGGAGGTGGAATAATTTGATAAGTTCCCAATAATAAATAAGAACAATTGAAAATATCTAATACAAAGAATCAACCATTAGGGATCTGGCTATCTAAAGATGGTCTGCTTAAACTAGATTGTGGTTCTAATTTGAATTAAAAGAGGGGTATAAAATTCTCATCCAACCTCAAAAAATTAGATGGCAAGAACCTAGATCAGAAAAAAAATTACTTCTTTTTGGAAATAGCAAATTTTTTTATTATGGAAAAGAGAATTTGTTATGAATTTTCTTTACTTTTCATAAATAAATCTACATTTGTTTTCAATTTTAGGGTCTCTGGGGGCTATCTCACAGTGAATTTTTGTAGGATTTAAAATTGTAGCCACCTTTTGAACCTTCTTAGGGAATTGTTTCCTGATTCTGTTCAGTATCCTTGATTGGTATTTGGTAGATTGGTTCTTTGATTGGTGGAGAAGGAAAAGGGAGTAATTTGGTTCATTTTAAATTTAAAAATAAAAATGGTTGTTGTAAAATTGTTCATATGCAAAATTAGTTTCGTTAGACAATTAAATCAACTTTTAAGCATTAAAAGGGTTCCAAGATCTAAGTGGGTTTACAACTGGTGAGTGATTGGACAATCATATGATTACTAGATGAACCTCAAATTCTTTAGTAATATGTGGGAGTGCAGATGACATTTAGTGATGAATAGATAGTCACGCCTAATTTCTCCTATAGGCATGCAATAGCCTAGATTTTATGGCCTTTTGAGCTATTTGAAAAAAATTTAATGTCATTCTCAAAGAGACAAGATTTATCATTGATATCTCACACATGTGGAGTGGAAAGAAGCTATTATTGTTTTGACTCCTTGGCATTGCAACTAGTTTATGAGATTATAAAAATCCTCATCAAGTTAATTCATTTTAGCAATTTTTTTTAGCAGAGTTGGTAAGGTGAAACAATGGAGTCGACTATTTGTCTTAAGACAATCAATAATCTTAGGCAGATGACTTTTTTGGGAGAAGTTCTCCCACAAAGATGGAGTAGAGTGATAAATGGAATTGATGAACTTGCATTGAGAGCAGTTAAAATTATTCTAGGGGATTGATTTATAGAAACAAATCACACTTTAAGGGTTAACAGTAACATTCCAAGAATTTTTCTCTTTGTTTTGTTGGTTATGAGTGTGTCTAAAATAGATTCAATGTCATTGTGAAGGGAAGTATTTAAGAAAAATCTTTTGGGTGACATGGAAAGAGTGGTAATAAATGTATGTTGATTTCATCCTTGGTTGATTTTGGTAAGGGAGTGTATTTAGTTGGGTCTTCCAAAGAACATATAGCTAAGAGGCCAATTGTTTCCATGAGGGATAAGAAAGATTTTGAAGCGCATTGACCATAAATTTTGAGAGTATTGATTTCCTTCAATAGTGACTGGGTTTAAATGTGGAAAATACCTCTGAGTGGAAGAAAGATTATATGTTGGAGGAAGGCTATGTCCCTATTAGTGAAGATGATGAAGAGGATGATAGTCAAGGAAAATCCTCTGTAAAGTTGGATAAGAGACAAGATAAAGAAAATAGTGTTGATCTACAGGGGTCTCACCAATGTGTAGAATTTTTTCCATGAATACAAGATTGAGGCAAGAAAATAGAGCAGAAGTGTCATTGGCGGGTTCAAGACATTCTCACGATAGGGAAAGGAATGCAGGGGTTTCAAAGTGGGTAGGAAGAGGAAGGGCTTTAACATTCGGGTTAGAGAGGTCTTTACGCTCTAAGAAGATGAAATAAATCATTACTGCTGGCGATATGGAATTCTGCCTCTTAAGATTAGATAATATTTTTGGTTAATAATTGTGGTGTCCTTTTGTTGCAGTAGATCAGAGTAGTTTTGAAGGAGTAATTTTGAAGATAAGTTTTAGATTGTTTTATGTAGATGGATTAGAGGGGACTCCTGATCTATAAATGTTAGTATTTAGAATGACTTCCCCCTGTGTGGGGCACATACATTGTGGTTTTATGTTAGCTTTCTCATTTCCAGTTTATAACTCTGGTTTGGCAGACTTTTTAAGATGAAGACTATCTTTGCTTAGACTATATGTATTTCTCTTTTAAAATTATTAGCAATATAATCTCATCTTTGACCCTTTATTGATTAAAAAAATGAAATTTCTGAAGTTTTGACCAAGTCATGGTGGTTAGACACAAGTTTTTATATTCCAAAATACTTTTAGTAAAAAAATCATAATTAATTATTTACTTGGAAAAAATTACAAAAAAAATGTGTGTCACATTCGAACATTAGTCTTCTACTTATATCTAAAATCTTATTAAAAAAATATTATCATTTGATTGTAGTTAGGGTGGTCAAACATACACCTACTTATCTTTTTCCTAAAATTTTTGTACTAATGCATTAAAATTTCAAATTTTTACCGAATGGATTAATTTTTTCAAAAAAAAAATCATAGCTTAGAAACTACATTCACTTTTCTATAGATACAATACTTACATGTTTTTGATATAAGGTTGATAACTTATTGAATTTTTTATGTCAAGTTGCCTAACTCTATTTTTCTAAAATTTCATTGCCACTTAAGGGCCTACTTTGGCTCACCATGATCCTGCACATACCCAACTTGATAATTGTTTTTTTTTTTGCCTTATTGAATCCAATCTTATATTCTTTTCATTCTACCCTCACAACATCCATGTCCTCAAGGATATACTTGAGTTCTCCTTCCAGATCCACTTCACAGTCATCAGGATTGATATCCCATCCTTTTGGTTCCATGGCCTCAAGATTTTTTTTAGGAAATATTATTTTGTTGATCTTTTCTTCATACCCCATGTGTTCAAGTTCAAGATCTACTTTTAGTTGTTATATTGTTATCTAACAACCTTTCCCTGATAGCAATTGTTGAACACCCCAAAATGTTGAGAAGGGGGTTGAATCAGTATGTAATAAAATAAAAACTATTTTATTTTCATTTTAAGCAATAAACCATAAATGACTAAAAAAATTATGCACCACAATAATCAATACAAGAATACTAATATTTTTTTACGTGGAAAACACAATGAGGAAAAAAGAAAATTTTACCTCACACTATATAAAAGCAAGTGTTATAAAATTTGTTTTAAGTCTCAATATCTAAGGAAGTTCATTTCTCCTAGAAAGGACTCATTGAGAAAGATACAATGAGTGATAACCTGCTAAGGATATGCACTATCTCAAAGTAGGATACATCAATATTACAATAAGAACGTAATCATGAACTATTATAGGAGAAGCACTTGTCATTTGCTAATGATGTACTCCCTTGTAGCATAATTATTCTTTTAAACTAATTTCACACATTTCATCCTCAACTAATCTATCACCTAATTATTCCACACACTCACACCAACATT
This sequence comes from Thuja plicata, assembly GCA_018584345.1. Classification (NCBI taxonomy): domain Eukaryota; kingdom Viridiplantae; phylum Streptophyta; class Pinopsida; order Cupressales; family Cupressaceae; genus Thuja; species Thuja plicata. The sequence goes on along the minus strand of MU224878.1, from coordinate 127,327 downwards.
AAAATGATATGCCCTTCTATATGTATCCTTTACAATATTTTAAAACACTAACTAGGTCAACACTAATAGGACATATAGAAGAAACATGTAGCACCACATAGGTTGGCCTAAAATTGACTAAACCACATCTTATAGAATACACCAAACCATATAAAGAGGTTACCTAGCCCAAAAAATGTCTCAATATATCTGCACACTTGATACAAGATCTAAGGGATCATTCACAACACCTCAAGAACCTTGATTAGTTCATCTTACAAGTTGACCCCTAACATAAGCATCGAGAAATATTATAAGTTTTTGATCAACTCAAAGCTTATTTGTACCACATAAACATATCAAACATCCTCCAAAACAAATTAGATAGGTTAGGATCAACCAAAAATGAAGGAACTTAAACTATCTTCCCAACTATCAACACAACTATAAAAAATTATTATTTGTTTGCCTTTAAACCATCGGGGAAAAACCAAAAAATGTCTTACAAACCAAGATGAAATAATTAAAAATCATCAACAACCTCCCTAAAATCATCTTGTGAAGAGATCGCCATTAAATGATGATGCAAACCAATAAACTTATTGAACAAATAGAAACATGACAACCTGGATAACCTATGACACTTCAATATATAAGATATAACACTACAACATCAATATCCTTGAAACTCGTATCATCAAATTATTATACCTTCTTGAATATGCTCCCAAGATCGTAGAAGGATATCTATCATGATAGAGGAATTCTAGGATCATTCTAGGAAGTCAACTAAGATGTAGTTGGACTGTAATATGGAGAATAGACACATAACTCTTGTACAAACGTGTAAGACTTGAAAATTAGGGGAAAAATACCCTATACACTATCAATACTAACACCATATTCACATAACTAGAACATATAATATGAAAACATATGGATCAAAAAAATAACTCCCATTCAAAGGAAAGATGGATTGTCAAAGCCTTAGAAAAAATTACTCAATCATATAAGTATGCACCTAATCTCAAATATCAACCAACTACCTTATTACCAAATGCAATTGTAGCTCATAACCAAGGTCTACAGCATATGAAACAAAGTGTTACCATATACTTACCAATCATTGAGACTAATATTCTACCATGGATACATCTAATGAACTTTTGAATAATCTTTAATCATGTTGATCATATGTTAAACCATATGTCTTAAATGTCACATCCCACAACATCTATCAACCCCTCCAACTATACCAATGATACCAATTTGACATCAATGAAAACACCTATTGAGATGACATAATTGACAACACCATATTGACACAATGAGGTGATCTAATGGACAATTACCTGAGCCTATGCACTCTACAACCACCCTTAGTTTTCTCTTATTTGGGTGGACTATGACGGTTAACTCCTCTATGATCAAATTGAGCAAGTGATCTAAACAAAAGAAGACTCATCATTTTTTTTTTTTTAATTCATTTAAGGGTACTTTTAGTTAGATGAGTATGTTAAAAACTATTATTTATATATCCATGACAGAGTTTGGATACATGTAAGATAGTCATGCCTATAATGAATCCATCTCACTTAAGTTGTTGTGTTTAGATGTTGAGCTATCATTTTTTTTTGTGATAGATAAAGAACCATATGTATGAACAATAATAACTTTTCATGTGAGGATGAAGCACATAGATTTTTAATAATATTATATTCATGACATAGTAGATTATATTAGGGTGATGTTGCAGAAGGTTGATACTCTAGAAAATATTGTATAGATACATTAACAAAACTATAGAGCATAAAGAAGTTTAAGCAACGTAATGATTCTATAGGACTCTTAACACCTAGAAATTAGATTTTAGCATTGAAGTTCCCCTTTGCTCTTTGGGCATGTATTCAATAATTTAAAGTATATTGGTAAATATGTCTCAAACATTCACCTTGATGTTCTAAATTATTAATTATTTTTATTAATATATTATTTTGGCCTCATATCATGAAATGGGCATCTGTATTTGTATTGTTATTATTTTTCATGTGTTCAGTGTTTTGGGAGGTGTGTCAGAGGTTGTAAAATATCTACTATCATTAAGATGTGTATGAGCATCTTATGACATATTTTATAATGTTTAAGAATGTGATTATAAGGGGATTTATATTGAAATATTGACCAAAATTGTGACAAGTAATCAAGAATTTGTTGGAATTGTATTGAGATGACGTACTGAGAGGGGAGGGGTGAATCAATACCTCTAAAACTTTTCTTGGTTAGCCCATTAACCCTTAGTCATCAGTTTGTAAAACAACTTATCTATTTGTTCATCTTTCTTTATGTATGTGAAATCATA
>MU224878.1:105463-116053 GCA_018584345.1 Thuja plicata | reverse complement strand
CTATTAAAAAGAGCATAGCCTAAGATTTGTAGTGGAAACATGTAGTTGCTAAATAATATAATTGATTTACTTTAGAGTGTGAGGTTTTTCTCCCAAAATTAACCTCTACATGAATTATCTTGTCAACTTATAATTTTCTTTGTGTATTAATTTTTGTAACTGTAAAATCATTTTTGTTTGGAGCTTTTAGTTTATATAGATTATTGTAAGAAGTGTATTTACATTATCACTTCTTTTAAAGTTGAATATTTTGTTAACTGGAATGAAATTAAATTAATTTCAATAGGTGGCCAAAGTGTCATTTAAAATAAATCTCTATCATGATGAATGGATCATGATTATGGAGAAAACAAAGTCATATTTGTTAGAGGTAACACTTTTTGACAACATGTTACACGAGGTGATGCACCTATTTTATGCTTTTAAACTCTTTTTGGCATGTTCTTTCTCTCAATCTCTCCAAATTCTCTATGCACTATTAGTAGCTCATATACATTTTTAGGGTTATATTTCAACATTCTAGTTAAATTCTACTAAGTGTTATAGGACTATTATGTAACAAAAGCAAGGGGAAGTGATTTAAGAGTACTTGTAGGTTGTTTTTAAACTTATACAATAATGTAACACTTCTATCCAATAAGTTTGAGGGTTGAGACCTCTTTTCAATGTCCAATTTTGAATACCAAGTGAGGTTATGCTTACCTTTTAGTTAGACTTTTCACTTAAAGAGGGTTCCTCCATGTAAATTTATCTTATATACTCATGGTGTTTTCTCTCTATCGTCTATCATTCTCATATTTAGTTAATATCATTTTAATTCTCTGTCTTGTTCAACTTTCCTTAGTTAAGATTTAAAACCATTGATAACAAACAAGCATGCAGATTACCCTCTATTTTTATAGAATAAGAGGTATCAAAACCATTTCATTCCTTTTGTGAAGTTGTTCGTTAAAGTATTTTTCTGGTTCATACCACACCATGATTATGTGTTAAAATTATTTTATATTTATATGTATACCAAATCGTATAGGTGAAGTATGTAAAGAAGAATTTGATGTTGAAGAAAGATTCCTTAACATGAGTATCATCATTGCAAGACCATCTTAACTAATGGAGGCCATAAAAATCTTGATGGAGAAACTTATAGAGAGGTCCAACATGGCAAGGGTATATAACAAATTCTAATGGAGTCTTCAAAAAGATGTTATAGCCAGAATCAATTCATGGAACTACAGGTAGAATTGACAAATCCAGAAATTTGTAATTGGTGATTGTCTTGGAGACTCTTCAACATTTTACAAATCATTAATAGTTAATTGATGTTTAGGTTGGGTTCACTTCCTATATTGTTTGATTTCAAGGGAACATGTAGTATTTTGAGCAAAGCCTAAAATTGAGATCTCCTACAATTCAAAAGTAAATAAATAAATAATTATACATCCTACCATAACGATAAGAGAGTAAAAACTAAGAAAAAATAAATATATTATGTATAATAAAACTAGACTTTTACTTTGTTGATTTCATTGTTGCAATAACCCATCACACACGAAAGATAAGAAAAGTGATTTTTTATTTTTTATTTTCTTTTAGAAGAGTGATTTTTTAGTTGATTTTTATTATCAATGAGCTTTGATTGTTTGTGACTATGAGTGTGCAACTTTCATTTATATTCTATTTCGTAATTTTCTAATAATTTTGCACCGTTCATCATCACCTCAATAATTTTCTAATAATTTCTAATGATTTTTATTATCAAGGAGCTTTGATTGTTTGTGAACATGAGTATGCAACATTCATTTAAATTCCATTTCTTAATAAACCCGAATAAACCCATAGTCTAGAAAATATTTTCAAAATTAATGTTATTGAGGGAATGACTTTTTTTTCAATTATTATACGGTTGGAAGAATGGCTTTTTTTCTTTTTCAATTATTATACCATTGGAAGAATGGGGTTTTTCATTTTCAATTATTATACTGTTGGAGGCTCAAAGAAGAGAACCAGATCTGCATTTTGGCCTGTTTGCCTTTTGCCTGTTATGTTTCAATATTTGAAGTTCACCCTGCCTGGATTCTGTTCATCCTCCTCAACACTGTTTGGGCAAAAGTTTAACATCAGAAACCTGTTCATCCACTGAATTCTGTGGATGAATTTAGAATATGAAGCTGATTTAGAAGACAAGGTGGATGGTGTGCACGGTTGCATTGGCTGAAGTTATGTCTGTGGTTGAAGGGTTGGAGTCTTCTTGCGCCAATGATTCTACTGTGTTGGCAAGTGGGTTCTCCTATGTTCTTGCATGCCCTTGGGACCTCAGTTATTTTGGTTCAAAGGTGAGTTATTGTCATAGGGCTAGGCTCTCGTCCCCTTGCAAGCATGATTCCGTCCTTTTTTACTTTGTTAGTGTTCGGGGTGCAGAGGTTTATGGCTTCCTCATTGCCTCCCTGTCGACCTCCATCATGCCATGTTTGTTGTTTTTTATTTTTAAGGTTTGGAGACAGTGTTTCTAGCTTTTGTGATTTGGGGTTTAGATCATTTATGATCTGTCGTATTCTTGTCAGCTTTAGCTTTAAGGCCTGTCTTGATGGGCTTGTTTTGGGGTCTTTTAGACCTCCTTTTGTGGGGGGTTCAGACTACCCAATTGATGGGTCTTTTCGGTGGGAGAGTAGGAAAGTTTCAAGTTGCATGTAGGGTTGATGTGCTTCAATATTTTATTTTATGCATTTTTTGCCGCTAAGATGGCCTCTGCTGATGCTTATTCTAATTCTCTATTTGGAGGGCCCCGAGCCTTGGGTGTTTTATGTGTCTCCAGTGGTGATGATTTTGTTGGGTTCTTTGTTTTGCTAGTGAAGACAAGTTTAGCTTGGTTCTTGAGGTGGCTTGGTGACATCATTTTTCTTCATTTGTTTGGTTTTCATGGTTGTGGCCAGATGGATGCTAAAAAAATTTCAAGCTCCCTCTTTGGCCTCTGGTTGTTTTTGGTTAAGAGAGTTTTCTGGTTTTTGGGTTGCTCTAACACTTGGTGGAGTCCGTTGTTTCACTTTGCTGAAGATCTGGTGGACTCGCATGGGCACTCTTTTGTCTCCTCCCCTAGATACTTCTATAGAGGTGAAGCTCCTCCTTGGTTTTTGAGGATCCTTCTTATGGTCTATTGGAGGGTTGGGTGATTTTTGTTGTTGTCTCTTCTTCTCTTTGTTCCTATTGAGGTGGATCTGTCATCTATGGAGGTGGTGTCATTCTTTGAGGGTGAAGTTGACTTTGGCAAGGATGAACCTAGTGGATGAATTTGTGGGATGTGTTCACGATGTGAGCATGATTGTTGTTATGGGAGTTCAAGTTGAGAGATATAATGCATTGAGAAGGTTGGGTTCACAGTCTATGTACTCTGGATTATTAAACCTTGATCCATCTGTATCAACTCATGATTTTAGTTCTTGCAGGGTTGTATGTCCCACTGGGTCAACTGCATCCCCTAGGGTTCTAGGCCATGATTGCCCAATCAGTGTGTAATAAAAAAAAACAATTTTATTTTCATTTTAAGCATTAAACCATAACTAACTAAAAATAGTATGCACCACAATAATCAATACAAGAATACTAATATTTTTTTACGTGGAAAACACAATGAGGAAAAAAGAAAAGTGAGCATTACCTCACACTATATAAATACAAGTAATACAAAATTTGTTTTAAGGCTCATTGTCTAAGGAAGTTAATTGCTCCTAGAAAGGACTCATTCAAAAAGATACAATGAATGATAACTTGCTGAGGATATGCACTATCTCAAAGTAAGATACATCAATAATACAATAAGAACATAATCATGAACTGTTATAGGAGAAGCACTTGTCCTTTTCTAATGATGTAGTCCCTTGTAGCATAGTTATTCTTTTAAACTAACTTCACACATTTCATCCTCAACTAATCTATTACCTGATTATTCTACGCACTCACACCAACATTCAAATGATCTGCCCTTTTATATATATCATTTACAACATTTTAAAATACTAACTAGGTCAACACTAATATGACATATAGAAGCACCATATAGGTTGGCCTAAAATTGACTAGACCACATCTTATAGAATACACCAAACCATATAAAGAGGTTACCTAGCCCAAAAATGGTATCAATATATTTGCACACTTGACACAAGATCTAAGGGATCATTCACAACACCTCAAGAACCTTGATTAGTTCATCTTACAAGTTGACCCCTAACATAAGCATAGAGAAATATTATAAGTTTCTGATCAACTCAAAGATTAATTGTACCACATAAACATATCAACACATCCTCCAAAACAAATTAGATAGGTTAGGATCAACCAAAAATGAAGGAACTTAAACTATCTTCCCAACTATCAACACAACTATAAAAATTATTATTTGTTTACCTTTACGCCATCAGGGAGAAACTAAAAAATTTTCATACAAACCAAGATGAAATAATTTATAATCATCAACAACCTCCCTAAAATGATCCCGTGAAGAGACCACCATTAAATGATGATGCAAACCAATAAACTTACTGAACAAATAGAAACATCACAATTTGGATAACCTATGACACTTCAACATATAAGATATAACACTACAACATCACTATCCTTGAAACTCATATTATCAAATTATTATACCTTCTTGAATATGCTCCCAAGATCATAGAAGCATATCTATCACGATAGAGGAATTCTTGGATCATTCTAGAAATTCAACTAAGATGTAGTTGTACTGTAATATGGAGAATAGACACATATAACTCTTGTACAAATGTGTAAGAATTGAAAATTAGGAAAAAAAAACACCTTATACATTATCAATACTAACACCATATTCGCATACCTTTAACATGCAATACGACAAGATATGGATCAAAATAATAACTACCAGTCAAAGGAAAGATGGATTGTCAAAGCCTTAGAAAAATTTACTCAATCATATAAGTATGCACCTGATCTCAAATATCAACCAACTACCTTATTACCAAATGTAATTGTAGCTCATAACCAAGGTCTAAAGCATATGAAACAAAGTGTTACCATATACTTACCGATCATCGAGACTAATATTCTGCCATGGATACATCTAATGAACTTTTGAATAATCTTTAATCATGTTGACCATATATTAAACCATATCTCTTAAATGTCTCATCCCACAACATCTATCAACCCCTCCAACTATACCAATGATATCAAGTTGACATCAATGACAACACCTATTGAGCTGACATAATTGACAACACCATACAACACATATTGCCAACACATATAACTTAGCATGACTTACTATTTTGATCCCTTGAAAAGCATATTTTATACATTCTTAGGTGTTGATCAACTAGCTTAGCGTGACTTACTCATTTTATCTTTGTTGTTGTTTTGTGCTTCCTCAAGTGTGGGTTACCTAGTATAGTGTGGCTTGATAGTGTGATCGTTGTTCTTTATGCATCCATAGGTAGTGATTACCTAGTATAGCATGGTTTTCTAGTGCAATCATTTTTTTGTACTGCATAAATAAGCCAACATAACATAACTTTTTGGTTGGTGGAATTCATGCCTTCTCTCATCAATTATTATATGTCATTGTTCTTCCTATAAGTCCACTTGTGCTCTTGCAATAACATGATTAGAATGATGTTAGCGGTCAAGATATTTTTGACATCAAGATCTCTTCAACTAGTTGACTTGAAACCTTTTGTTTTCTTGAGTGCTAATGTTAGTGTGATTTGTGTATAATTTTAAGGTTTTTTCATGGATTGATATGATCCTATTCTTGGGGGCTTGTGCATCCCTCAAACTTAGTGTCATCCTATCCCTAAGCTTTCCTATTGTTAGTTGAGCTATGTCTTTATCTTTAATTTACCAAGAGCATAAGCATAAGTTCATACCCCCAATAAAGTGGAGGATAAATTTAGCATCTTAAATTTTAACCCCTTATAATTCCATACCCCCTTTTGGGCCCTTTCTTTAGTGTTCCTCCTTTTAGGTCATTTTGAGCCTATTTTGGCCTTACCTCATCCAAACGATCATCATATTCTAATGAGGTGATCTAATGGATAATGTCCTGAGCCTATGCACTCTACAACCACCCTTAGTTTTCTCTTATTTGGGTGGACTATGACAGTTAACTCCTCTATGATCAAATTGAGCAAGTGATCTAAACAAAAGAAGACTCATCAATGTTTTAAAAAAAAATCATTTAAGGGTACTTTTAGTTAGATGAGTATGTTAAAAACTATGATTTATTTATCCATGACAGAGTTTGGATACATGTAAGATAGTCATGCCTATAATGAATCCATCTCACTTAAGTTGTTGTGTTTAGATGTTGAGCTATCATTATTTTTTTGTGATAGATAAAGAACCCTATGTATGAACAATAATAACTTTTCATGTGAGGATGGAGCACATAGATTTTTAATACTATTATATTCATGACATAGTAGATTATATTAGGGTGATGTTGGAGAAGGTTGATACTTTAGAAAATATTGTACAAATACATTAACAAAACTATGGAGCATAAAGAGGGTTAAGCAACATAATGATTCTATAGGACTCTTAACACCTAGAAATTAGATTTTAGCATTGAAGTTCCCCTTTGCTCTTCGGGCATGTATTCAATAATTTAAAGGATGTTGGTAAATATGTCTCAACCATTCACCTTGATGTTCTAAATTATTAATTATTTTTATTAATATATTATTTTGGCCTCATATCATGAAATGAGCATCTCTCTTTGTATTGTTATTATTTTCATGTGTTTAATGTTTTGGGAGGTGCGTTAGAGGTTGTAAAACCATCTACTATCATTAAAATGTATACGAGAATCTTATGACATATTTTTAAATGTGTAAGAATGTGATTATAAGGGGATTTATATTGAAATATTGACCAAAATCATGACAAGTAATCAAGAATTGTCAGATGGTTTTTAATATTCTAAACATAAGTGCCCAAATTGTACTTGTAAATTATGATCTCCTATTTTCATTAGAGAAGAACATTACAAAATTGAAAAAAATTGGGTTAATTTTTGTATTGTTTTTGGGTGATTGATTTGATTCATGACTTTAGTAAACTATTAATACTTCGTAGATTTAACTTTTTTCTATTTATTAGCTTTCAATGATTCAAATATTGGTGATGCTATTAAAAAGAGCATAGCCTAAGATTTGTAGTGGAAACATGTAGTTGCTAAATAATATAATTGATTTACTTTAGAGTGTGAGGTTTTTCTCCCAAAATTAACCTCTACATGAATTATCTTGTCAACAAATAATTTTCTTTGTGTATTATTTTTTGTAATTGTAAAATCTTTTGTGTTTGGACCTTCCCTTATATAGATTATTGTAAGAAGTTTATTTACATTATCACTTATTTTAAAATTGAATATTTTGTTAACTAGAATGAAATTAAATTAATTTCAATAGGTGGCCAAAGTGTCATTTGAAATAAATCTCTATCATGATGAATGCATCATGATTGTGGTGAAAACAAAGTCATATTTGATAGAGGTAACAATTTTTGACAACATGTTACACGAGGCAATGCACCAATTTTATGTTTTTAAACTCTTTTTGGCATGTTCTTTCTCTCAATCTCTCCAACTTCTCTATGCACTATTAGTATCTCATATACATTTTTAGGGTTATATTTGAACATTCTAGTTAAATTCTACTAAGTGTTATAGGACTATTATGTAACAAAAGCAAGGGGAAGTGATTTAAGAGTATTTGTAGGTTGTTTTAAAATTTATACAATAGTGTAACACTTCTATACAATAAGTTCGTGGGTTGAGACCTCTTTTCAATGTCCAATTTGAATACGTGAGGTTATGCTTACCTTTTAGTTAGACTTTTCACTTAAAAAGGGTTCCTCCATGTAAATTTATCTTATATATTCGTGGTGTTTTCTCTCTATCATCTATCATTTTCATATTTAGTTAATATCATTTTAATTTTCTATCTTGTTCAACTTTCCTTAGCTAAGATTTAAAACCATTGATAACAAACAAGAATGAAGAATGCCCTCTATTTTTATAGAATAAGAGGTATCAAAACCATTTCATTCCTTTTGTGAAGTTGTTCGTTAAAGTATTTTTCTGGTTCATACTACACCATGGTTGTGTGTTAAATTTAACATGTATACCAAATATTATAGGTGAAGCGATATGAAAAAAATAAAATGTAAAGAAGAATTTGATGTTGAAGAAAGATTTCTTAACATGAGTATCATCATTGCAAGACCATCTCAACTAATGGAGACCATAAAAAGCTTGATGGAGAAACTTATGGAGAGGTCCAACACAACAAGGGTATAACAAATTCTAATGGAGTCTTCAAAAAGATGCTCTAGCTAGAATCAATTCATGGAACTACAGGTAGAAATGACAAATCCAGAAATTTGTAATTGGTAATCGTCTTGGAGACTCTTCAATATTTTACAAATCAATAATAGTTAATTGATGTTTAGGTTGGGTCCACTTCCTATATTGTTCGATTCCAAGGGAACGTGTAGTCTTTTGAGCAAAGCCTAAAATTGAGATATCCTACCATTCAAAAGTAAATAAATAAATAATTATACATCCTACCATAACTATAAGAGAGTAAAAACTAAGAAAAAATAAATATATTATGTAGAATAAAACTAGACTTTTACTTTGTTGAGTTCATTGTTGCAATAACCCATCACACACAAAAGATAAGAAAAGTGATTTTTTTTATTTTATTTTATTTTAGAAGAGTGATTTTTTAGTTGATTTTTATTATCAATGACCCTTGATTGTTTGTGAGTAGAGTGTGCAACTTTCATTTAAATTCTATTTTATAATTTTCTAATAATTTTGCACCGTTCATCACTTGAATAATTTTCTAATAATTTCTAATGATTTTTATTATCAAGGAGCTTTGATTGTTTGTAATATGAGTGCAACTTTCATTTAAATTCCATTTCTTAATAAACCCAAATAAACTTATAGACTAGAAAATATTTTTAAAATTAATGTTGTTCAGGGATTGACTTTTTAAAAAAAAATTATTATAGTGTTAGAAAAATGACTTTTTTTTTTTTTTAATTATTATACAGTTGGAAGAATGATTTTTTTCTTTTTCAATTATGATACCGTTGGAAGCGCAAATAAGAGAACCAGATCTGCATTTTGGGTTGTTTTGCTGTTTGCCTATTACTTTCAATATTTGAAGGTCAACCTGCCTGAATTCTGTTCATCCTCCTCGACACTGTTTGGGCAAAAGTTTAACATCAGAAACCTGTCCATCCACTGAATTATGTGGATGAATTTAGAATATGAAGCTGATTTAGCAGACGAGGCGGATGGTAGCGCAGTGTGCGCAGTTGCATTGGCTGAAGTTATGTCTGCGTGGAGGGATTGTGGTTCTGTGGTTGTGGTTGAAGGGTTGGAGTCTTCTTGCGCCAATGATTGTTCCTGCATGCCTTTGGGACCTCAGTTATTTTGGTTCGGGGGTGAGATATTGTCATAGGGCAATATCTCAAGCGTTATTCGGTCCTTCTTTACTTTGTTAGTGTTCGGGGTGCAGAGGTTTATGGCTTCCTCATTGCCCCCCTGCCAACCTCCACTATGCCATGTTTGTTGTTTTTTATTTTTAAGGTTTGGAGACAGTGTTTCTAGCTTTTGTGATTTGGGGTTTAGATCATTTATGATCTGTCGTATTCTTGTCGGCTTCAGCTTTAAGGCCTGTCTTGATGGGCTTGTTTTGGGGTCTTTTAGACCTCCTTTTGTGGGGGGTTCAGACTACCCAGTTGATGGGCACAGGAAGGATGGCATCCTCAAATTTGCTAGAGGGATCTGTGTCCTCATTGTTTAGTTCTGACATTCATGAGCTTCATTTCACAAGCTTAACTGCATGATCCTCAAATCTGGCATGATTAACTGCATCCCCAACAGCCAATTACCTCAAATCTGGCATGATTAACTGCATCCTTAATTACCAGATTCCTTACTATCATTTTTTCATGGACTCAACTACATTACCGAATCTCACAGGATCAACTGCATCTATCAGTTCCCTCAGTTCAGGAACCAATAGCAATATTGGCTCAAGATATACTGGTATGAATAGTCATTTTTTTTACAATTACCAGATTCCTTACTATCATTTTTTCATGGACTTAACTACATTACCGAATCTCACAGGATCAACTGCATCTATCAGTTCCCTCAGTTCAGGAACCAATAACAATATTGGCTCAAGATATACTGGTATGAATAGTCATTTTTTTTATTTAACTCAGAATATACTGTTTAAACTTTCATTATATCTTTGGAGCTATGCACCATTTAACCCTAACCTTTCTTTTGAGTTCCTTTAATAGTAGAAGCTATAGATCTACAAATTCATTGACTGACTTGGTTTTCATTAAGTAATTTCATTGTACACAATATTTTCTTGACATGCAAGATAAGTTGAATGCTTTTGATTTCAGGAATTACAACTAATTAAAGAGTTATGATTATCATATACAATCTCTAATGGATTTGATGGTGTGAAGATTAATACATCTTTATTTCTATTTTAAGTTTAGAGTTGTACAAGATTAGAC